>BJCO01038025.1:0-16602 GCA_018326465.1 Flaveria floridana
CTAAATTGTCATTTCTCTCTTTATCTATTTCTCTCTCTATCTCTTAACCCTTAACCCACAACCCCCACCCACTCCACCACCACAACCACCGTCACCACTTCCACCGCCGTCACCACCGTCACCAAATAAAAGTGAAATGTGGTTTATCGGGATCGAATTTAAACAACAAAAAGGGATCGACGAGACGAATGTGTTAGTGAGCAGTACAGAAATCTGAGAAATGGCTTCGGTGGTGAAGAACGTCCTCAAGACCATCAGAGAAAGAGGTCTCGTCAATTTTGCAAGGGAGCTTCGTGAAGAAGGGTTTCTGTTAGTCTTTCTCACCTTTAATCGATCGATCGATCGATCTATATTTTTTTTATACCATTTCGAATGTGTTTGTTCAGATAGGTTGTTCATCACTTTCTTCAATCCAATCGTCTCCTTCTTCCAGTTTATATAAATCAATTGCTGTCTATTGATTTCATGTTGTATGTTGTTTCGACTTTTAGGGTTTCCAGATATTCATATGACATGTCTAATGGTTTTGAATATAGATCGGTCATCTTACGGAGTTAGGTTACTAGGTTAGTTCTCGTTGGTATTCGTTTTCTAGGGTTTTTTTATTTGATAGTGATGATAGTTAGAGAGGGAACACACGGGTGAGAAAATTGTGAGCTGGCTTTCCTATCTGGATACAGGAGAAACCAAGATGATTGCATTTTAGAATACTTGCAAACATACTTTTCCGGTGATGGTAACTCGTTTTCAAGTGGACTGCAACTGTCATGCTTCGAAATGTATTGTTGAAGCATTGAATGCTAGTCAACAGATGTTATTTCATTGGGGACCTGTCTTTCTTTTAGTTTCAGAATTGCATTTGTTTATCATGAAATTTGTCCATAGTAGAATATAAAACTCTTCTGTCAATGTTTATTTCCCAATATCGTTACCGTAGGCGAGACAGAATTTTGTGACGAGCTGGTGATAATAATGTGGAGTGATAATGAAGATTTGGAGGCAGCCATCTTATTCTATCTCCACAGGGGAGAAGAGGAGAGAGAGAGGAAGAGAACGGGTTGTGGTGGATGACGGTGGTGACGGTGGTGACGGCGGTGGAAGTTGTGACGGTGGTTGTGGTGGTGGAATGGGTGGGGGCTGTGGGTTAAGGGTTAAGAGATAGAGAGAGAAATAGATAAAGAGAGAAAGGGTAATTTAGTCTTTTTACAAAAAGTTAACAGAATAAGTTAACGGTGTTAGTGTTTTGGATTCAAATGGGAACAAAAATGAAACGTTAGGGGGTATATGAGGATTTTTAAACTGTAGGGATGCAAATGGTTAAAATCACCAAACCTCAGATATGGAAATGATAATTTACTCTAATAGTTATTAATTTACATCGTTCTAAAGTGACTATCCGTGGGTTGGTTGGGGAAATATGCGTCAGCTGAATTTGACATACATAGCACATATGAAAAGGAGGCATATATTTTTATAAGCTTGTTTTTCTTTTTTCTAAATCGGTTGTTTTTATATTATCAAAAGATGCGTGCGGGCGCATTATAACAAAATTAAATTGTCCCTTTAATTTTTACATGTTACGACAACACAACGTAATTTTCTGTTTTTGTCTTTATCTATTCAAGTTTACAGAATCCATAATGATAAATATATTTAAAACTAGCATACATTTATAGGGCAGGGTTTATATAAAAGGGTAGGGTTATATTAAAAATGATGTTTAATCTAAAAAACTTAAGAAGGATTGTAGGCTTGACACGTGTTATTTTATTGTTTTAAAGAGGATGGTATTTTGATCATTGTGTCATATACGTCAGCACATTGTGTCTTATATGTTCATTGTGTCGAATATCAGTTTATTGTGTCATATATTTTACATCATTTGTTATGTGTATTAATTATTGTGTTTTATATTTAGATCATTTTGTGTTATTTTAGTCATTGTTTTTATAGATTATAAACTTGTTATCTAACATTGTGTTTTACAATTAGAAGACACAATAATATACTTCACCAATGTAGTTTTCAAAAGACACAGTGTTAAAGATAACACAACGTGTTATTTTTCTTATTATTTTTAATAGATTATATAAACTTGTTATTATTCATTATGTTTTACCAATAGCAATACACAATGATTTTATTTTAACAATTTATATTTCAAAACTCATATTATTCAAGATAACACAATGACGATCAAAAAACACAATGAGACATTGTGGTCATTGTGTTATTTTATCATTGTTTTTAATATATTAAATTAATTAGTTGTTAATTTATTATTATATTTTACATATTAGAGATGCACAATAATTTTATTCCATCATTATATTTTTTAAAATTGATCATTTTAGAAAGAAAAAAAAACACAATAGTATTCAAAATTAACACAATAACCACCAAAAAGACACAATGAATTGAACTAAAAACACAATTACGAGATATGAGCTTAAAAACGTCAATATTTTTATCTTTTTATGTAACAAAACTGTACTCGTTTTTAAAGATTATAAAACACTTTTATGGTTAATTTTTATAAAAAAATAATGTCATATATAAAATTTATGAACATTTGAAAAAAATTGAAGAACTTACAAAAATGTCAACAAAAGTGGTTATTCTTAAATTACACTTCTAATAAACTTTTTCCTACAATTTAATCTCAATCATTAATTAAAAAGGTGGATGGTTGAAATTTACAGGAGGAAAAAAAACTTCCGGGAATGTTCACATCAAATTGAACGGCTAAAGTCTTTGGTGTTGCACATAGATGTTATGGGCTTGGGATGCCATCTGAGAAGCTGGATATACCGGAGTCCAAGAAGGTGTATGAACACAAAAAGTCCACAACTTAGTCGGATGCATGCAACAGTTTGTTTGCAACGTTATTTCTCTTTTTTCATTTGAATAATTAGTTTAAATAAGTAGTGGAACTAGTCTTGAGGGAATAATGGAAAACATGGGGATGCCCAACGTTCTCCAAATTATTAGGACTTTAGTTTTGAATTATTCATTTCCGTTTGTTTAGAAAAGGCTATATTAGGCCATAGGTTTTATTAATGAAGGGTAGGAATTGAATTAAGCAAATCTCTATATCTTTCTATTTTCTATCTGCATTCTCTCTACTTTCTTTTGGCAAAACTGTTCAAGAACCACATCAGTCTTCCCCACATTTTCCATTATTCCCTCAAGACTAGTTCCACTACTTATTTAAACTAATTATTCAAATGAAAAAAGAGAAATAACGTTGCAAACAAACTGTTGCATGCATCCGACTAAGTTGTGGACTTTTTGTGTTCATACACCTTCTTGGACTCCGGCATATCCAGCTTCTCAGATGGCAGCCCAGGCCCATAACAATAGACTAATGGATGTAGGTTAACTTCTTATACGAAGATCTCTTGGTTTTGGCTTAATAATAGTTGAGTATTGTGTTTAGATTTTTAGTTGTCTCTGAGTTTGATTATCACAAAGTTTTAGATATTCTTATGTAAAATATGTTTTGATTATTAACAATGATTATTAATATATAATTTTTAATGTTTATTGTTTAATTTTTTTCAATCCGTGTATCACACCACATGCACAGGTCGTTAGGCTGACCGAGTGGAAAGTCTGTTAAAGGATTGATGCTACTTTTAATTGACATTTTGCATGCTTGACATCTGAACACGGATTACAGAAGCATTGAGACTTTTTTACAGTGAGTTGTGATGTGTCTTTTTATTGTAGTTGAAGGTAATATTAATGAAAATGAAGCAGAACGGTGTGCCCTTTTCATCTCCAGCATGCACCTGCACCGCGGAAACCTCAACCAATGAAACAAGAACATGCAAGAGGTGATCGAATAATGCTCTCCCAACTACTGTAGCTGCTGAACCAGTAGCTTCCTTCCAATGCGGATGCTGTTGAAAACGGTCTTCATGAGGAATTGAAGAAGGTATTTAGCTGCTAGCTTACTTTAGTCATCAACTGTGGATATGCGGGTGTTCAAAAACTGTTGGAACCGACATGACCATCTGAACCGTAGCAAGTCGGTCGGTTTGAGATCCAAATTGTTTGGTTCGCGCTTTGGTTTTGCAATTTTTGCGGTTTATTGATTCAAATACTACGTATATTAATTATTCATCCTTCATTACCTACGTATTTAAGATCGAGTATAATATAAATTTATATTGTCAAAGAGATATATCAAAGCCCCCCGCTGACCTTTAATTCACCGTGAGTACTTCGATCTGCAGTAAAGCCAACAAGAATATGGATCAGTCTCAGGGCTAAATCTAGGCTGCCAGCCAAGATGACGATGGATTGAAGGGGTTGACTAAAAATAATATGTCAAAAAAGGATCATGACAGTGTTCTGAATGGTTTTATTTTGCTTTGATTTTATTGTGTAAATTCTATGCATCATGTATTTCTAACTCCTTGCTATATGCTTTTGTTGCAGGTTCATTAAAAAATCTCCGATGTTCATAAAAGCTTTAGAAAAAAGTGAGACTAAAATGTCTTAGATTGTCAAACTAGGTAAAGCATTAAGATAAAATTCAGTGTTAAAATCTAAATAAGTCAACTTAGGTGCCATTATGCACCTTGATTTATATTTCATTCCATGTATATTATTATTCTTTGCATATGTTTGTTTTGTTGCCCAGCAGCTTTATGCATTGTATGATACTTATGTTTTACACCAAACAGTTTAATGGAATCGAGAACAATGATGTTCATTACTGGAGTTGATTTATGTTAAGATCATTATACGATGAAGCTGTGAATCATTTGTTTGTGAAAATAATTATTAAGTATTTAATTCAGACATATTTTATCTCAAAATTTGTTATAAAATTCTTAAATCATAATCAGTAAGGTTTGATTTAATATTTTTTTTATTCAACCTGTGTATTATACGGGTTTATAAGCTAGTAAGTAATATAGTTAGGTGATTTAAATTATTAAATAGGAAGTATAGCTAATTAAAGTCTTTCAATCAGGAAACAATCAATTATCTAATTATAATTTTACAATCATAAAATGTTACCTAAAGTTAGCTAATCGGCTAATTGGAATGTTCCTATTATTAAAATAATTATTTCATTTAGATTATTTATTTGCTTCGCATAGTACCTGTGTATTTTTTTTTTTCTAGCCGTCTCACAACCCCGGTACAAAAAAATTCCTCTCTCTACGCTTCTTACTCTTAAGCGCGCACGCGCTCTCTCTCTCTCTAATTGATGCGAGTCCGCAAGCGTTCTTTCTCTTGAGTTGATTTTTTGATTCACTGTTCAAATTTCTTAGGATTCGGTATCAAAATTTCTTTAGGGTCGGTCAAGATTTGATCAAATAGATATCAAACAAAAACTTTTATGGGGTGCGACCGACCCCCCATTGGTGGCCTTAGGTCCGCTCCTGCTTGTGCAAGACCTAGTCGAGGCGAAGCTTTCAAATTTCAATTGCAATACTGCCATTTGACAGTATATTTTCAAACATTTAAAGAACCTCCTCTCTTATCATGTCCAAATCTGGTTTTCCATGCAGATTCTTGGTCTAATTCATTATCATCATCAGCATTATTATTCTTTTTTGCGTCCTCTCCCATTTGCTCATGCTCCATTGCTTTCCTTGTCATCAAACCTTTCACCTTCACCAAAAAAACTTGACCCTCATGAAGCTGTGTATAGTTTTGACTGATCGTCTAATCACTTCTTGATTACCTGGAACTTGTATTATTAATTACTTTTTCATCTTTAACATAACCAATTGTCTTTTTCGGTTGAACTTTGTTGTATTTGATTTTTTAGCGTGTACCAATCTTGATTAATTTCACAACATAATAAAACAGGCTTACTGGTGCTAGATAGATAGTAACTTGTTAAGACCAATTAATTGCCTTGATGAGCACACTCCCCCTGTGACTTGGGCAGCAAGGCATATAATTTGAATGAAATCAGATCTCTTCAAGTCTAAGCCACAAATGACTGTAAAAACTTGGTTCCTTTTTCTCAAATCATCAAAAACTTTGCATAAGCTCTTCCCCGCCATTATACAAAGAAAGCATCACTTCAACTCCAACTGCTGCTGAGAATCTGGCTGTGGCTGTTGCTGCTCATATATTTGCATGTAAGCCTCAGAAAGTGCAACCATCTGCGGAAGGGTTTCTGCAACATGGAGATCCTGCATCTCGTACCTGACATACAATGACATAAGAGTCAAATCCATAAAATCTACATGCTTGCTCACCTCTTGAAACAGAACAAAGCCTACCAGAGCTCTTCAGATTTACGCTGAACAAACACCCTATACGATCCTTCGCCTGGTTTACCATCATGAACAATGTTTGCAATCAAATCATACTTGGAACGCACCCTTTCTTCCTCTTTTGATGATGATGATGTAGGTAACGGTATATAATCCTTCAGCTCTAGATTCTTCACTGGGAAGTTAACTGACACACAAAACTCAACAAATAAGCACTACTCATCTTATACATACATCAAACACATACTGTTATTAAGAATAATAAACAAGTCCTACCAAGGGTTGGATTTTTCTCCACGAAGAAATTATTCTTTGTAAAGCGACGCATGTGAAGAATAAGATACCGCGGAAGTCTTGTAACACGATATCTCATCCTGGCTACACGAGGACGCACTACTTCAGTTACACTCTCCCCATCAAACTTCTTCAGTATGTTGAAAAGTGGAACCTACAATAAAAACTCACTCGTTACCTTATAGCTCAAACTATCAAAGTAGAAAAAAAAAAACTACCCAATTCGTAACTTCCAATTAATCATCATCTCCCACTTCTTATATAACAGTATATACGTTTAAAGAGAAGTCTTTGTATTCCCTTCCTTTAGCAAATAGGTATTCACACAAAACCCACTCACATGGACACACAAGAGTTGCCCATGTCTATAAGTAACTCTAAACTCTAGTTCGCATAGTCATCTTAAAAGATTGCATAAATACACACACATGCACATGATAGAGGTAGTATAACGCTCTGACCATCTTGAGTAATAGTACAGCCTTGATTTTTAAAAAAGCAAGAAGCGCACCGAGACGACAAAGTCAGAAACTAAGGCGCAATGTGCAGTGCTTTTCGTATGCGAGGTGCAAGCTATTAATATAATATTTTTAAATTAATTCCATGTATATTCACAACTAAACTATACATGTTATAATGAATTTAGTGTCATATATGATTAAAACCTTAAACAACAGAGGTGTAATGTGTAATTTAGTGAGAAAAAAAATTTCACCCTAAATCAGCCTAATCAGACGTCATGTTCATTCTGGTCTCCCTCTCCAATTTTTCTCTCTCATTTAACCAACAGAAGCATCATTCCCATCTCCATCCTCCATCTCCTCCTTTCAAACCCTAAATCAGTCGTGATAGAAGCACATCCTTCATCTAGCTTGTCCATCACCATGTCGCAAGTCCGATTAGCCCAAAAGAAAAGCTCTTAGGCGAGAAAAGCGAGCTCAGGCGCCAAAGCGCACGCTTTTTGTATGTAGGTGCGCCTAATGTCACCAAAAGCCCAAGGACCTGTGCCTGAGGTCGCCTTGCGCCTAGGCACGCCATAAGCGTGCTTTTTAAAACCAAGAGTACAGCATGTGCTCAGTTTGAGCCTGTTCAGTCTATAAAAACAAAACAGGTCAAAAACGAATCAAGTCGGGTAAACCTGCTACCTATTACCATTTTTTGTGTATTTATATATTCCACTTAAAATTTATCGTTTAATACTCTAACTGTTTTGAAGATGAAACATGCTAAAATAATAATACTCAAAAATTAAATTATTATTTTTGTAATAAAAAGTTTGGTGATGAAGTCTATAATCTAGGATTGGTGATTGTCTGAAAGATGAAGTGGTTTTCAATCTTACAATTAAAGAAAAGAGTATCCAATTGTGTTTGTGTGTTTGCTCGATCCAATTTTACAACATATAGTATCAGAGTGGGACGGTCAAAACCTATGAAAGAAGACGATCAAAGAGATGTGTGAAGTTAGTAAAGAACGATCGAGCAAGGAAAATAGCAACCGAACAGAAGACCAAGGGCAGCAAGGAACAAGATCAAGATCACCAATAAGAGCGGCGGATCACAATCTGTCTTTTTATGACCAAGAGATCCTGTGTGGATCAAAGGAGAGAACCACTGAACCTGAGTGTTGGGTTAATCGGATTATTCGAGGGTCACAGGTCAGTTTTTTAGTTTGTTTTAATTTAATAATCGAATAAAGATGTTGGTTGGGGTTTGACCGAGTTTTGTGAGTGTTTATGTTGGTGAACATTAAGTTGAAGAATGAGTCCCGGTTCCTTAGGTAATATTGTTATTTTATTAGTGTTGCATGTTCCCACGTTTGGCATGTACAAATTCTCACATAGTTCTTTTCTTTATATTTAAGAGCAATTTTCTTGTGTGATTGTCGGGGCTTACTGGGTATGTTTGTTTTTTTGTTTGTTTGTTTTTTTGTTTGTTTGTTTGTTTGTTTGTTTTTGAGTGGGACTTACTGGGTATGTTTGTTTGTTTGTTTGTTTGTTTTTCTTGTGTGATTGTGAGTGTTTGTGGGGCCTGAAACCAACACGGAGAAGATCGATCTATTGTGTAATCTAATTCAGAACTGTCATTTGATCATGGAGGTGATCAAATCCATGAAATAGCAAATTCCTAGTTGAAGAACCATGGATCAACATGTGTGGAGAAGATCGTTCGAGTAAGTTGGAAAAAAATAATTCCCACTCGAAAAACAAAGGATCAAACCAATGAGGCGAGATCATTCTACTCGGCAAGAAGCCACCTACGTGGAGGCGAGAGAAAGAATCAGAACCTGTGTGATTCGGTCAAGGCGTGAAAGACCCGAGTGATTCAAATCAGGAGGTGCAAAAAAACTTGTGCGAGGCAGATTAAGAAGACAGCAAGCAGATAGGGTGATGCGATCAGGAGGAGTTGTGAAGGGTTAAGAAAGCACCTGCAGTGCAAAAGATTAAATTACCTAAAACATGTTCATGGCAACAACTAAAATCACCTGAAATGTGTCAGAGCACGGTTTGTGATTGTCATCATAACACAAAAAACACATAAATAGAAGGGGAAAGAACAACACAGCTAAAATTACTAAAAGCCCATATAAGTACACTGGCGACATTTTACTTAACAAGCAACCAAAATCACACAAAACAAGAACCTTTTTCCGTCTATGCAAGTTGAGTATAGCCCAATCTTACAGACGAGATGAGAAAATGAAATTTAAGTACAACCTAATATGAAATACTTGTAATAAATTCATACAAAACAAATTAATCTTTGGTCAGTTTTTTACGCTCAACTTTCGTATAAAACGCAATCCAAAAACTGTAACACCTGTGATTTGGGGTGTTAATACACATACACATGGTTTAAAAAATCGGGTGAGGTGTACACCTTCAGGCGTGCCTCGAGACGAGACGGTAAAAAAACGAATATGAGGCGTCGCCTCATGGGTTCAGTTTGTGAGTACCCATCTAAGGGCTGAGGCAGAAAGAAAACGCATGAGGCAGGCTTACGCCTTGGTTTGCCTCGATGATTTAGACTTTCTATGTCAATTTCAACATGTCGTGCCTCTTTGATGTTTTAGACTGTGTCTTTTTTATGACTTTTGGATTTGATGATGAAAATAGTTAGGAATTCTTTGTTTGATGTTTAGTATTTGATTTTTATAAAATATTTATATATATATTTTAATTCCGCCTCGAGGCTTACGCCTCATGAGGCGAAGGGAAAAACGCCTCGAGGCTCAATTCCGTTCTTTTTAAACCTTGCACACACATATACTTATCATAAGCTAATATACAGGCAGATTTTAAATAGCAAAAACTCTCAAGCAACGTACCATCCCTCTAAAAACTGAGTGTGAAAACTCATTACCTACCGCCTACCAAACAAATGACTATACATACATCTTTAGCAGGAAATAAATACAAACAATAGCATCTTGAATATTTTAATTATCAATGACCTCCACGTCCACATACATCAAATTAGAAACCAATCTTATCATATGCTATGTAGCTCACTCAACACTAAAAACTTCCTTCATCAAACCCCTAGTTCCATAGACAATATATGTAACCTTCGCAAGCCTGATTGCCGACACACACACACATACTTATCGTAAGCTAAAAATAAAGGTAAGATTTCAAATAACAAAAAGTCTGAAGCAATGTACCATCGCTTTAAAAACTAAGTCTGAAGCAATGTACCATCGCTTTAAAAACTAAGTGTGACAAATTAGTACCTAACAAGTAAATGACTACACATATATTGCAGGAAATATACACAGAATGATAGCATATTAGCATCTTGAAAATTTTTAATTATCAATGAGCTCCACATATATACACAAAACCAATCTTATCATATGCTATGTAGCTCACTCAACACTTGTTAATCCTTCATCAAACCCCTAAGTTCCATAGACAATAAATGTAACCTTTGCAAGCCTAATTGCTGACACTTTAAAAGGCATCCAGCAGCATTCTTTAAGTCTTGACCAATATTGCAAAAGAAACTTCATCAAAAATAAATTAAACAACAAACCTGAGGAATTATATTTTTCTCCATCACGTCTTTAAAAAGTGGCGGTGGTGGCAAATCTAGACCAAGCATCAAAAATGGCATTCTACTGGTCTCAGCACCATCTGTTACATTAATCTCTTTCACAACCTCCAGTTCTCCCTAGAAAGAATAGATTGCTATTCAAATAATACATGAGTTGATAAATAAAATTTACAAGATTGCAATAAATAAAGTAATACCTGAAAACACTGATGGATAATGCTGCTCTTTGTCCTTGAACTTTTAAGGTCAGTATGTAAAGTATTGAGAAGCCATGACATAAATTCAACAGGATCAGACTGCACCCCTATGCGAAACCGTTTTTTACTAGCTTTCATAACTGCTTGCAAAAATTCATGAGGACTAACCTACAGCTCAAACAAGTAACTATTAGGTCTGCAAAGACATAAAGCTAGATATAAATAAAAGAATTTGTTATGATCCAACCTGTCCTTTAAAGTTCCTTGCATGCCATATCTTCCTTGTGAGCTCACCAAAGCGGTGAACAAGTACAGATTTACTGTCCATGTAATTTTCAGGAATGAGAAAAAAGTTTCTCAGGGGAGTCACTCGCATCAAAGACTGAATGGTGACATTAACAAAATCGGTTTCCTTAATGTTATTAAGCCCCACCTGGAGAATCACCAAAAGCAAATATCACAATCAGTTGTGTTAAACTGCATTCTGCTACCTGATAAAAGATAAATGCAACATATACACTAGCAATAATGAATTACCATTCCAGGAAGATAATCAGACCCATCAAGGGCCCTTGACCATTGTCTATTTCTGTCAAGTTGGAGAACTTGGTCTTTGCCAAACCTATGAGGTGAAACCAGAAGTAGAATGGAGTAGTGGAAACCATAAATTGTGATACAGTGAGAAAGGTAATAGAATTCATGCTACTCTAGTTAATATTGCATGTTTATATTGAAAACACAAAGCTTGGGAGTTGAACAATCCGGTGATGTTGAAGTATAAATGAAAAAAGAGAGAAGACATGAAGAGCATACCTTGGGTTAAGAACATGCCGAATATCATCAAGTGAAGGATCATTGATTTCATAACCATCAGGCAGGCAATATACTTTTTCTGTCCGAAGATTGATGTAGACATGGTGCCCTGCTTCAAGGCTATGAGTATATGCATGTGACTTGTGCCCTCTTCCTTGGAAATACTTGCCACATACCAAGCATGCATACACATTCAAGTTTGATAAAGACACCGAACAGAACTTTTCAAAGTCAAAATCCAAAACCTGCAAAAGCCATAAAATCATAATTTTGCTAGTCTAATATAATCTTATCACCAACATGTTCCCGAATCTTTTTCCCATCCTATCATCAGGTGTGTTGAACTTAAGAGTTGGCAGCTTGCTATATTTAGAATTGGTACGCATCACTGCTACTTTCGACAAATTGTATTCTGATTTGTGGCAATGAAGACTTGCCAAATATCGAAATTACAAATTTCAATTGTTTTTAAGATGAGGATCTGGTAAGTACAAGTAACAGAGGTTACAATTTTTAGTTGAACAATTAAAGTCTAGTATACGGATACCTACCTGGCGATTAACTGTATCAAGGTATGGACAGTCTCTGCGGATTTCAATTATCCTGCTGCGCCTGGCTTCGCCAAAATCATTATTGCGGTCCTCTTCTTCTTCGTCTTCTTCCTCCTGGTGGTTAGAGGGAGCTTTCTTAGTGTCATCGTCTTCATCTTCGTCGTCGTACGATGCAAGTGGAAGCAGGGCGTTATCAAAAGCAAGTTGAGGTGGCGAGGGGGATGTTTGAATTAGTTTGTGCATCTTCGAGTGTTGTTCTTCGCTTTCTTCGAGTGTTGTTCTTCGCTGTCGGTTGTTCTTCGCTGTCAGTTGTTCTTCGAGTTTGCGCTTCATTTTCATCGGACCAGTTTCAATTGCAATCTGAATCTATGGAATGGTGCGATGATGATTAGATTGATTCTATTTGTTCTGGGGCTTTGTTTCAACCGAACTCTAAACTATGAACATATAGAATCAAAGCAAACGCAACTTTCATAAACTATGAACATCTTGAATCAAAGCAAACACAGGTTGGATAAAGTAGACATACAAACGTAACTTGTATAAACTCTTAATCAAATTCATAAGCTACACACATTCAATCTTGAAAGATTCTTGAAATGAAATTCATAAACTACAAACAGTCAATCTTCAAGATTTCATAAAAAGCCCTAACTTTTTGTCAGATTTAAAGAAGCCTAAAACATACTAGTTTCAAGAATGCGTTTCAAAATCATAAACCCTAGAACTAAAATCGATGAAATGATGTTTGTAAATTAGAGATTATAGGATGTAAATGAGATAGAGAAGAGAAAACCTTGAAGAATGCACCTGTTGCAGTGTAAAAAGGAAAAAACAAAGAAGCGAGAGGAACACGCGATGCGATGGCCACTGCCCACTGAAGGAGGACAGGTCGATGGGTGGAACAAGGAAATGAGTTTTTGGGTTATTTGTTTTTAGTATATATCTACCTACTCTAATAAAAAGGTATCTTAACATAACAGCATCACAATCATTCTTATCAAATTTTTCCCGTATCTCTCTTCTATTAAATAATTACCTTAATTATTAATAATATTCCTTAACAACTTTTTAGATTTAATAAATTAAGAAATAAATCTATTTATTAATATTATTTTTAAATAAATAACTTTTTTGTAAAATAATATATTTTTCTAAAGCATATTTTTCTTAAAATACAATTTTTTTTAAAATTGGTATTTTTAAAAAGTCACTTTTTTAAAAATAAAAAATAATCAAATTTGAGAGTTATAATGGGAAAATTATTAAAAATAACATTTTTATACGATTTGTTTTATTTATTTTCAGAAAAAAGTTTAAAAATAAAATTTTAAAAAGTTGATATTATTATTTTATTATATGTTAAAATATTATTTTATAATTAATAAATATTATTATATTAATATTTTATTTATTCAACCCGTATAATACACGGGTTTACTAAAGCTAGTATAATATATAATAATACATTCATTATTCGACGACCTAATTATAAGTCTCAAGCCCATGCCTATTTCTATATTTCAAGCCCACCTTTCAATACCCCCGGCCCCAGCTGAAACAACACGGCTCTTAATTGGCAAGGCAATACCATATAAGGAAACTAATTAATAATACTATGCCAAAGACATAAACCACTTAAGAAAAAAAACATATTCATTCACATGAAATACAAGTGTATATTTGAATTTATACAACACCTTTCAAGTAAGCTTTTATGCACATTCATTTATTAACAACTCCAAACCAAAATTTGGAGTGGTCTATAGATGCTTTTAATTTCTGGATCTGTTGATAACTCACGTGTCATATGGGATGTTAGTAAAGGTTAAAAATGATGGAAATGAAGTTTAATATATATATATAAAGAAAGTTTACGATACAAAGTGAAAATTTTTGCGAAGTGTATGAATTAACGACAACCATTGATTTAAGAGATGAACGATTCAGATTTAAGATGAACGATTCAGATTTAAGATGAACGATTCAGATTTAAGATGAACGATGATGGTGGTGGGGAGGTTGTCGCTGGCGGTGTTCTTGGTGGACGATGGAGACGGCGATTGTTGTGGAGGAGACGGATTGTTTATGATGATGTTATTGTGATAATATATTATACACACACACACACACACACATATATATATATAATTAGTTTGTTTGTGTTTTAGTTCAAGGATAAAAGAGTATTTTCACACTTACATAGCAGAAAAACTTAACTAAAGTTAGTGTCAACATTGGCGTACCTACACTATGATGAAGGGGGGCAACCGCCCACCCTAAAAAAAAATTTCCAGTGTTTTGTGTATGTGAAAATCACGACCGTCCCCATAAAATTATGTAATCGCCCCCCTTAAATTTTTGAAACTGAAGAGAAAACAATAACGTCGCAAACACATTGTCAGAGGTGAAATTATAATAAGGCTATAATCCAGCGAACTGTTTTAACGATGAGCATAATTATTTTAAACATATTACAGATCATCAATTTTATGAGTATAATTGCATTAAACATCAAATATAAGCATTTTTATGAGTGTAATTGCTTTAATATATTTTATGATGTATATGCAAATACAAGATTTTAAGGACCATTTTAACGATCTTTTTCGGTAATTAACCGGATCCGACCCAATTTAGCCTGAATCGGACCGAAAATATATTATATTATGATAGCCAAATGACCCTTAAAAATTTCCACCCCTCGTAAAAAAAATTACTGGATCCGCCACTGAGTGTCAAGGATCAGGAGTGTTACGGTTTTACAAACAGATGAGACCAATGATATAAATTTTTAAAAATTTATTATTTAATTTTTGGCTATATTAACATACCAACCATGTTATTAACTATATATTATTTAATATTTTTGGAAAGGGGATGCTTTACATGGATATGTTTGGGTGACGAGATTATGGCTACAATTGAAGCATATCGGGTGTCGAGAATTCGTTCCATTTCTTTAATTATAAATGAGGACCCACGTGGGGTACCAAACTAGGAAACAATTTCATCCACCACCACCACAAGTTGCGTGAATTTCTTTAATTTGTAGTTGTTGAACATGAACCACCTGGCCGGGGCATTACATTATGTATGTATATATATAAACCAACCTCGCTCCTTAAAATTCATTTGTTTATCAATACTACTCTTACTATAAGAACCTACCCTCTCTCGATCTAGCAAATACATACATACATACATATAGCTAGATAGATACTGGCCTGGAGGGAATTGGGAATTGGGAATTAGGAATTGGGAATTGGGAATTAGGAATGGATGAAGAGAGTAATACTAGTAGCACCCCCCTCTTAGTCTCACGACACGAGTACCAATTAGCAAGAGAAAGTTCAGTTTTGGCGCTGAAAAACTTTTTCGTGGTGTTAGGTCCCTTGTTATGCGGGGTGATATGTGTGTGTGTTGAGGTGGAGGGGAGGAACATGCTGGGGGTGGTGGCGTGGGTATTCGCGTGGTGGGTGACTGAGGCCGTCCCGATGCCCGTCACCTCCATGTCTCCCTTGTTCCTTTTCCCTCTCTTTGGGATAGCCGCAGCAGATGACGTCGCTCGCTCTTATATGGACGATGTCATTTCTCTTGTTCTTGGAAGTTTTATCCTTGCTCTTGCAGTCGAGCATTACAACATTCACAGGAGATTAGCCTTAAACGTACGTACCTGCTCTGCCCTGCCCTACCCTGCCTACACATGTTTATTTACTTATTCCATCTACTTCAATTCATTTTCTTAATTATTAATTCTACTTCTACTTTACCACACAAATATATATATTGTTACTTTATACATTAATTAAATAATGGTACGTACATGTGCATTTAATTAACTATTTTTCAAAGTTAATCAAGATGCATTTAGTTACTTTCAAGCTCTCTTTTTTTAATTAGCAGCAATGATAAATATTAAATTTTTCCCTTGTTATGTTGCTCGATGTAGTGTCGATCTTATCCACTTTATTGCTGTTTTCGTTTTCGGATAATTGTCAATATCAAAATATATAATTGAACGTCAAGTTTTAAAGACACATACGTGTCTCTTTGCAAGTTGAATAGTCATCATTAATTAATTATCTGAATGAATATTAATTAACTGTAACATCTTTATTTATATATTTTTAAAATAATGATATTATATTTATACTACGTGTTCATACGATAATTGATGTACTTTTATTGTATATTTGATATTTACTTTATTTTTATATTTTTATTATGTAACATGACCCAACCCGAATGAATAAAAAATATGTAACACTAAGAAATACAAAACCAAGCCGTAAGAATTTCCGACTATGATGAGAAAAGTTTAGAATCTGCCACTGTTTATTACTTTTATTTTAATATGTATATTGGGATAAGTATGTTGTTGTATATTATAGAAACAAGAATAAAATTAAGTTAACTAGTATATATATATATATATATA
>BJCO01038412.1:2032-15267 GCA_018326465.1 Flaveria floridana
TTTGTACGTGAGCACGCATTTACTATACAACAAGGTAATGTTCTCTTTCTTTACTGTGTACCTTGTTTATGTACTCTTTTAACTTTATCTTTCACTGTCTATGTGGACCAATGAGCAATACCCTAAACTATGTGCGCGGAGAAACTGGTGCTTGCCCCCCTACAGTCTATGGTTCTGAATTACTGCAAAAAGGCCGGCCCAGTCACCTAGGGCATGCTACAAAGGTCCGCCAATCTCAATTGATTGGCCCCGTGAGCATAAAGGGTAGCTAACCCGCATCACAGTTGAGCTAATGACAACACGGTCGTGCACCTCCTATAAGCTTGCAAGACTTGTTAACTCTTTAATTAAGTTTCACTTCTCTTTGTTATTTCTCTACCACTTTATTATTACTATTAATACTTTACGTTTTAATAATGAACACACCACGTAAAGTCATACAGTAGTAATAAAAATAATAGTAATAATAATAACAACAATGATAATAGTAATAATGATATTAGCAACAGTAATCATAAACCATCATAAAACAATCATAAGGTAATCATGGTCATGTTAATTCTCATTGTTAATAAGCCCTACTCAACCTACGGTCAAAACCCTAATGTGCACAAACTCCCAAAACTTTCTGAAATAAATTCTATGTGTTAGGCGCATCAGTACTATGTAGGCGCATCAACCCTGTTTGGGCGCTTCATCACTATGCAGGCGCATCAACCAACACTTAGAATATTTTCACTTTAGGCGCATGAACTATTCAGGCGCATGGGCACTATTTGTGCGTATGAACACTTAGGCGCATGAGAAATTTGGACGCACGGACACTTAGGCGCATGAGTCACTGGGGCGCATGGGCACTATTGGAGCGCCTGACCCCACACTTAGGCAATCTGGTCAAAGTTCCTTGGCGCATGAACTACTTTTCAGGTGCATGAGTGGTACTTGGTCATTCTAAGGCAAAATTATGGGCGCATAGGGTACTGTTTGGGCGCATGAGTTCACCTAAAATTTTCTAAGGCAACATTTTAGACGCATGGACCTTAAATAGGCGCATGAACAACCTGTTTAACATACTTCTCAATTATTTCCAGTCCCAAACACCAGTCTAACCTGTTCTAAGCTTATTACCACTATTCTAATGTATAAACCTAGCAAAAGCAACCATAAATCATCATCATACATTCATGAAACATACGGGTATTCACACATAATAATTATAAAACCAGTTTAATACATTTACAGCCCCAAGAATAGTTTAAAACAAGTAAAACCGGGGTCTAGAAACTCACCTGATGCAACTTGGGTGTTTCTTCCTTTCCAACCCGCTTGCAATGAGTTCAAACGCCTAAAAACAACACCAAACACACACACCCGAGCACAAACACATCGCATAAGCACATAAGCATACAACCGGGATAAAACCCGTCATAATCATGTAAAAACCCCGAATTATTACCTCGAATTCATTTTCTTCTTCTTCTTCTTCTACAAGACCGAGAGTTTCTCTGCTCTCTCTCTCTAAAACCAAAGAAGATGGTGATGTGAAAAGAGTGTGGGCGGCCATACCCACCTTTACACCAACTTTTCAAAGATTTTTGTCCTTTTTACACTTTTGGCGCCTCCACTTTGGGTTGACTTTTATTTTCTTCCTTTTCATTCTCCTTTATTCTTTTATTTATTCCTTTCGAATTATCCGGGTGTTACAAATTATAACTAAGTCAGGCCGGTATTGACTTGAAATTTACCGGTTATCACAGTTGACCTTTTAGAGCATGTATTTTCAGGTATAATGCTTAAATGCTTGGATAGTGGACCATAGACAGGACCACTCCCACCAGGAGAAATTGACAATTTATGGAATATCTGTATGTTGGATTGAATTACATTGCTTAATTTGGATTATACTTTATTGGATTTGTATCTAGATTGGTATGTAGCAATGCATGTTCATTCCAGTTTGGTGCCTTGGATTGTTTTATGCATTATGGTATGATGTTATGTGGTTAACTATACTTAGCACTTGTTTTTATACTTCGGGTGATGTCATGATCCATTTATGAAGAATGCATTTAGTGATTCTCTTAGACCCCCAATATGTTATGACGATCTCATCTGTCGTATCCTTGTTTTTTTGCTACCAGCAGAGGTATGAGACTTATAGCCAAAATATCATCTACAACATCTGTTCATTTCCACTTCCATATAGTTTTGAGACTTGAATGCAGCATCAATTAATTATTTTACAAATTTTTTCTGGTTCTAACCGGAACAAAGTAGGGAGTTTCTTCGTTAAAAGCTCATGTGGCCGATGCATCATGCTTATTACTTAAATACAAAATATGTTTAATGGATGTCAAAACAATGTAAGTTGTCTTTTATAACTTTACCATCCGGTATGGATTATTTATAATATATTTGCCTTTTCATCACGTAATGTGAATCATCCAATTGGCAATTTGATATCTCGAACAATTAGTTCAATCAAAGGAGGATGGTGATTACTATTCAGAGCATGTGATGCATGGGCTATAAAAGCCACATTGAAGAATGCTACATATGCTGTAAATGCCTTTATTACACTCAATGAGGGTATCTGTTGATTGAAGGCCTCAATAATATCAATTGTTTAGAAACTTCAATAGATAGCATTAGTCGTTCATGTCAGCTTTGGCTGTTTAAATTGATCAGTGAATTAGAGGAGGGTGGTGTATCGATGCAAGGTTTGACAGTAGTAAGGAAGATGAAAGTTGAGATTGATAGAACTTGCGATAGAGATGGTAGATGGTGGTGCAATAATGGTGAATGGCAGAGGAGACTAGATTGTAGTTGGTGGTGGGTGGAGGTGGTATGGAGATACAAGTGGTGGTGTGCATGGGTGAAGGTGATGTTAGTAAGTTAGGGTTCAGACTAAATTACGGTTTTCATCATTTAAGGGTAATTTGGTCATTTTGCACGTAATTAACTCAAAAATACAATGATTGTTAATCAAAAGGACTAAGGTCGTCACATCTTCTCAAACAAAGGATATTTAGTCTAATTTTGAAAATTTAATATTGAACGGTGGAATTTCATACTAAATGATAAAATTGTAATATACTTAAAAAATAAATATCTTGGTATTATAAGAAACGCGATTGCAAATAATAAGAATCGTAAAAATATAAACAATAAGAAAAACTATATAGCCGCAAATGAAGGTGACGGATTTAAGGCCATAACGGACATTGCAAGAGCCAAATTAGGGTAAACTAAGATTTATTCGGTCGCTTGGGTTGTGGCCCTGTGATAAGAGGCAAAGTGTCTTTAGAGTAAATCAGCTTCGAACCCAGTATGGAGTACAATGATATAGTTCACGAGTAACATATGTTTGTTGTTAAAAAACTAAGATTTATTTGTGTGAAGAAAAACAAGTGAAAAAGAAAAAAAAGAATGCAATAAACTTGAAACTCTAATATCATATAAAATATTAAAAGTCATATAACATATTAGAGTAAATTACACGGATGGTCCTTGTGGTTGGGGATAAATTATGGATTTGGTCTCAACATGCAATGTTTGCTTTCAAGAATGGTCCCTGTGTTTGTTAATGGTTTGTTAGTGGTGTCAAAGTTGAATAAAATGATTAGTTTACCCTCTAAATATCATTTAATTAATAATATCCATACTGAAAAGAAATATAAAAACCCAGCTTATTTGTTCAAACGAAACTAATACTGTGGACATGAAATCGGGCATCTTGTTCAATCGTTCAATCAATGAAAGCTTAGAAGAAATTAATTTTCAAGTATTATTATGTTTATTATCATGAGTGAACAATATTTAAAAGGGAAAATCGATTTTTTATCATCTTTATTTATGGAATTTGCCATGAAAAGCTTCACAAGAGCGGAACATATTCACCCATGAAACATATTGTTTATGATTAATAACAGAGGAACAAAAGGGAATCATATATAGAAGGAAGCACAACAGACACATTCTTTGATATCTTTTAAAATTGATTGTTATTAGCTTATAACAATTTTGTAAAACAACCGCACTTAGTTATTTTTATATATGTCTCTAGCAAGAACAGATGGACCATCCCCTGTGGCCCTTCAACTACATCAATTTCGTTTAGCGATCAATTAGGAGAAAAAAACACTTTCAAAATTCGAAACAAGCAAAGGTTAGTGATTGGTCACTGAAACACCAAGTAAACCCAAGTGATTTGGGACAGAGAGCGTGGATAAAGAGCGAGAGAGAATTGTAGTGTTCTTGCTTGTCGCATCTCGGTCGTTATTAGGTGAGAGTGGTGGAGTTCGTCTTTTTCTTTTGATGAATGAAGGCGGCATAGGTGTGAAGCAGGCTAACTTCGACTGTGTTTGTCGGTGTTACATGATATTGACAGTAGCAACCCATAATTAAAGAAAAGGAAGAAGAAGGGAGATGGGAAATTAGCTTCTGATAATTTTCATATCCGTCTAAAAGTACAATGCATGCGATTAATTACCCATCCACAAAGACATGGCCCACTCCTATTCATGCAACAATAATGGAAACATGCAATTATAAATAAAGCAAAAGAAACATGCTACTGAAATGCAGATGATGATGTGGCAAATAACTCACGTAATTCTCCATGCATACAAGGAAGACCATAATAGAGATCAAAACGAGAGGGGGGAAAAAGGTTGGTACACGGCACACTATTACACCATGATTTAGATGCCAAAGAAAGGGCGGAGGTCGCCGAAGAGGGGTGGCGGCTACGGTGGGGATTAACGATGTAGTGAGGGGTAAATGTATATATTTTTATGTTTTAAATAAACAGATAATTTTACCTGGAAATGACTAAACTGCCTATCAAACTAACTGCTTACTTTAACACTGTTAAAACATAGGACCATCCTTGAAAGCAAATAATGCATTTAGCGACCAAATTCATAAGAAAAGTTTTTTTGGGACCAAATCCATAATTTATATAAAACCATAGGGATTATCTGTGTAATTTACTCAACATATTATGTAATATGTATGATTAATCAACTATTTATACAGATATAATTTAAATAGTTATAAAGAAAAGCTTTTGTATATAATAATTATGTTAAAATAGATAATGATAATTATGTTATAATTTATTACAATAAACTCTAGCAAATACTTTTTATATAATAGTAACTAAAAGTTTTAATAAAATAACTATAAATATTTTTTAATATATTAATTGATTTGATTTTTGTAAATTATATGTTCTACTAATTTCAACTTCTTTTTATTTCAACCCAAACTTATCAATGTGGTTTTGAAATTTATTTTATTTCATCAACTAAATAGACCATAAATAAAACTCATGTTCTAATTTTGAGTAAATTACACTGGTCTGGTCCCTGTGGTTTTCTATAAATTTTGAATTTGGTCCCTGAAACCTTTTTCTTATGGATTTGGTCCCTTGATGCAAAGTTTGTTTATATACTTGATCCCGGAATTTAACTCTAGTTAATATATTACCGTTAAAAAGGTTAGATTATGTGTAACTAAGGACTTTTTGGTCATGTTGCAACTGGCCCCATCCTCTTTAATAAAGCAGCCCTCTTATAACTTAATGAGAAACATTATTGAATGTAATCCATTACACATAATAACTTGATAATTTGGATTGCTATTAGTTCTTCAAATCCTGCCGATCTTTTTTCCTTCCCTTTTCTTTTATGCGATGCCCAGAGAAAAGTCGCGATCCCTTTTTCCACTGAATTCCAACCTTTGTGGTGCGTGTGCGTCATAACCGCCTCAGAATTGTCAAAGGAGTATGATAATCCAAATGGAGTATGGTGCTCCATTTCAAATATGTCTCGCAGACAACCTAAAGGAGTATAGTACTTTATATGGAGAGTATGATACTCCATATAAGCAAATTAATTACGCCATTTAGGTTCTGTTATGCGCCATTCTTCCATTGTACAAATTCAATCCCTTCTTTCAAGCATAACTTCTGTTGGTTCTTTCTTGTACACATGAGCTTTAAATAACTTTCTATCCATCAATATGTGTTTGGTTCGATGATTTGCATCCCGATAAATCACATCTTCCACCGCAACCCTACACATCCAAATGCATACAAAGTAATATGTTTCGACATATAATAATAATTTTAAATATCTAAGGCCCCGTTCCTGGGCACCTCACAGTTGATCATTCATCGCACATAAATCATACACTATACATTTATTTAAAACATCGTAGCAGAATAACTTAAAACCATTTCATATATTAATGACAGCTTTTGCAAAATAATACAATTTAGTAACTGTTAGTCTGTAACAAAATATCATAATTGCATTACATCAAAAAAACGTCATTGTTATACAAATGGATGTCATTCCAAAAATGCCAAGTAGCTGCCCCGTTCCATCCTCTGCAACAATCACCTACCAACTGAAAAATACATAAAAGTCAGTGTTGCTGAGTGAGTTCTAGTTTTATAAAATATATATTACCTTTCGCTCGTTAAAATATTTTCTTTACTATCACATGATCACACATCATACGTACAACAAGGTAATATTTATTATCTTCCTTCATCGTTTGTTTCGTACATATCGCACATTTCGTACTTATCGCACTTTTCGTACATTATTTATTATCTTTCACTTCTATCTGGATCCTGTAAAGCTTTACCCTTCTCATGGCATGCAACCATGATTTCTGAGATCGAATGACAAGGATCCCATATCGCACGTATGGAACAGTCACTAAGACTGACTCCCCTGTGTGTGTGAACTCTCATGAGGTCTCCAAGATCGCACGCTACATAACACATATTTAATATCACATCGCACGTATGGAGCAGCCACCAAGACTGACTCGCACTGTGTGTGAACCCTCATGAGTTACCCAAAATCACACGCTATTCCACACACAGTTGTTCTAATAACTCACATGGAGTTGCGGACCTCTTTCCATTTTGCTTGCAAGACTTTCATTCGTTCAATAAGTTCCACTTCTCATTATCTTAATTCTTTCACTTCGTTAAGATAATACTTTACCTATGTTAACATAATCGCACTACGTGAAGCCACGTAAATAATACGTATTAATGAACAAAACTTACATCACACATCATCACACATCATCATGCATCATCACACATCATCATACATCATCATGCATCATCATATATCATCATCTAGCCAACACACATTAGCATCTAGTCATCACACATTATCATCTAGCACCCCTATCTAATCACACATCATCCATCACCAAAAGTCAACTTACATCAACTCCGGGAACATCCCAAGTCAAAGCCTACACTTTACATTTTTCCCAAAATTCAGAAAAATATTCTAAGTCATAGGCGAATGGACACTATGCAGGCACATGGGCCTTCTGGGCGCATGGGAACACTTAGGCACATGGGAAAGTTCTGGGCGCACGGGCACTATTGGGGCGCATGGCCCAACACTTTGACATTCTGGGCGAATTCTAGGCGCATGGGCACTATGCAGGCGCATGGGCCTGACTTAGGCGCATGGGCACTTAGGCGTTCGGGCACTATTGGGGCGCATGAGCTTTGGGCGTTTTGCGCACACTTAGACATTCAGGTAGTTGGGCGCATGGGTACTATTTCAGGCGCATGAACAACTACTTATAACTAACATCATCATAGTTCAAGCCCAAAATCAATTCTAACATGTTCTAAGCTTAGTTCTAACATTCTAAGCAACAGAAACACATCAATAACATTATCATAACCATAAATCATCCAAGATGTACACCAACCCATATACATATTCGCACATACATACGGGTATACATACCCACTTTTATAAAAACATACATACACGTATTTCCAGCCTTAAAATTAGTTAAAACATGTAAAAAAGGGGTTCTAGAAACTTACCTTATGAAAACTTGAATATGACTTCCTTCAAACCTGTTTGCTATGAGCTCAAACACCTAAAACCCCACCAAAACACACACAAAAACGTACAAACACATACGTAAGCATAAACTCGAACTAAAATCAGCCAAGAACACCCAAAACCATCGAAGTCTTACCTCGAATTTGACTTCTTCTTGTTTTTCCTTCAAAAATCCGAACTCTGTTCTTTCTCTCTGTAAAATATCCGAATGAAAGGATGTACAGAGGTGGTGTGGGCGACAATACCACCTTTTGTACAAAATAAATATAAATTTTGTACTTTTGACACATTTAACCCCTCAACTTGGGTTAAATGGCATTTCTCACTTTTATTCTTCTTTTTACAACTTTTAAAATATCCAGGTGTTACAAGTCCACCCCCCTTGTATAGGTTTCATCCCCGAAACCTATTATTCCTCGAACATATGTGGGTAATGTTGTCTCATCTCCTCTTCAGTCTCCCACGTAGACTCGGAACCCTTCCTGTGCTTCCACTGCACTCGTACAAGTGGAACCACTTTATTCCTTAGCCTCTTCTCCTTCCGATCAATGATCGCCACTGGTTGCTCCACATAGTTGAGCCGTTCATCTACTTTAATATCTTCCAGTGGTATAACCATATCTTTATCTGCCAAACACTTTCGCAGATGAGATACATGGAATGTCGGGTAAATTCCACTTAACTCATCGGGTAGTTCCAATCTATAGGGCACCTCTCCTACTCGTACGATGATTCGGAAAGGTCCTATATATCTCGGGCTCAACTTGCCCCGCTTCCTAAACCGAATGATACCTTTCCAAGGTGAGACTTTCAACATAACCCTATCACCCACCTAGAACTCAATCGGTCTACGCCTCTTATCAGCATACGACTATTGTCTATCCTTAGCTGCCTTCATAAAGGCTTTCATCTTTTCCAACTTTTCAGTCATAGCCTTAATCACCTCACTACTTCCTAACTCTTTCTGACCAATGTTACCCCAACAAACTGGTGTTCTACATCTACTACCGTATAGCATCTCATAAGGTGGCATACCAATGCTGGCATGATAACTATTATTATATGATAACTCAGCTAACGGTAAGTGGTCATCCCAACTTCCTCCAAAATCGATCACACATGCTCGGAGCATATCCTTGAGTGTCTGGATCGTCCGCTCAGACTGACCATCTATCTGAGGATGATAAGTCGTGCTGATGTGTAGCCTCGTCCCCATCGCATCGTAGAATCTCTTCCAAAACTTAGATGTAAACCGAGTGTCACGATCAGATACGATAGACACTGGCACACCGTGACGAGCTACAATCTCCTTTATTAACAGATCCGTCAATCTCTCGGATGAGTACATTTCGCGAATCGGTAGGAAGTGAGCACCCTTTGTCAAATGATCAACTATCACCCATATGGCATCATACCCTCTCGGGGTACACGGTAACTTCGTAATAAAGTCCATGGTGATATGATCCCACTTCCACTAGGGTATATCCAAAGGTTGGACCTTCCCGTATGGTTTCTGGTGATCTGCCTTCACTTGCAAGCAAGTATGGTACTTACTCACATACTCCACTGCATCACGCTTCATACCCAGCCACCAGTAGTCTTTCTTCATGTCCTGATACATTTTGGTAGCACCAGGATGAATGGGGTACCGAGTCTTATAAGGCTCATCCATGATCTTTCCACGTAGATCCCCATAACGAGGAATCCACATCCGTCCGGATCGGGTTCTAACACCGAGAGTGTTCTCACCCAATTCCGCGACTAGACCTTTCATCCTTTTAGAGTTAAGACAGTCCTCTTTCAAATCTTCATCTTGAAACTCCTTGACTTGCATTATCACATCAGAGTTCATAATCAACTGATGTGCCTTCACTTGAATCGACTCGGGTCTATCCTTTTGGCTAAGGGCGTCGGCCATAACGTTGGCCTTACCCGGATGGTAATGGATCTCGTAATCATAATCCTTTATGAGCTCCAACGATCGCCTCTACCTTATGTTCAAATCTTTCTGCACGAAGAAGTACTTCAAGCTCTTGTGGTTAGTGAAGATTGTGCACTTCGTCCCGTATAAGTAGTGCCGCCAAATCTTCAAGGCAAAAACCAAAGCTGCTAGCTCCAAGTCATGAGTAGGATAGTTAACCTCATGAACTTTCAACTGTCGGGATGCATAGGCTATAACCTTCCCTCATTGCATTCCACACGTAACCCAACCCTGAGTAAGAAGCATCCGAATAGACTACCAAGTCCTCGCTTCCGTCGGGTAACGACAAGACAGGAGCTATCAAAAGCCTTCTCTTGATCTTGACCCCATACAAACCTCACATCCTCGCGGGTCAACTTAGTCAACGGAGAAGTTATCTTGGAGAAGTCTTGGATGAATCTTCGATAATATCCTGCCAATCCTAAGAAACTACGGATCTCGGATGGCTTCTTTGGAGACTTCCATTGCATCACCGCCTCCACCTTTGCCGGGTCTACCATAATCCCCTCGGGATTTACCACGTGACCCAAGAACTGAACTTCGCACAACCAGAACACACACTTGGAGAACTTAGCATACAGCTTCTCCTTTCTCAATGTCTCCAACACTTCTCGAATATGACCGGCATGCTCTTCTTCACTCCTCGAGTAAATCAGGATATCATCAATAAACAAAATCATTGATTTATCTAACATCGGCCGACACACTCGATTCGTCAAGTCCATAAAAGCAACTAGCGCGTTAGTTATACAAAAAGATATCACAAGGAACTTGTAGTGTCCATAACATGTATGAAAAGATGTTTTAGGAATGTCTTGCTCCTTTACCTTCAACTGATGGTAGTCAGATCGAAGATCTATCCTCGAGAACCAACTAGCACCTTGAAGCTAATCAAACAATTCATCAATCCTCAGTAATGGATACTGATTCTTCACCGTCAACTTGTTCAATTCACGGTAGTCAATATACATTCCCATACTACCATCCTTCTTCTTCACGAATAAGACCGAAGCACCCCATAGAGAGATACTCGGTCTAATGAACCCCTTATCAAGCAACTCCTGCAGTTGCTCCATCAATTCCTTCATCTCATTCGGAGCCAACCGATACGGTGCCTTAGCTACAGGCTGAGCACTGGGTATCAAGTCAATCTGAAATTCAATTTCACGAGATAGATCCTCTGGGAACACATCGGGAAAGTCACACATCACCGGTACATCGGACAATTATGGTGTTGACGTGTCCACATCCTTTACGTAGGCCAAATAGGCACTATATCCACGCCTCATGCACTTTCCCGCCACCGCCATTGAAATTACCTTCAGAATCGTTGTAACTCAATCACCGTATATCGTCACCGAACTCCCGTCAGGAGCTGTCAGTCTAATCATCTTCTTACGACACACGATCTTCGTCTCATAGTCCCCTAACCAATTCATTCCTAGGACTACATCAAACCCACCTAAGGTCATCACAAACAGTCTAACAGGAAACTTATAACCTTCTAGTTCTATATCACAGCCATCAATCAAGTCAGAAATCCTGGCAGACTTACCTATGGCAGTTTCTACATCGAAGGACTAATCAATACATCTACTACTGACAGGCAAATTAGCACAAAAAGCAGCAGAAATAAAACTCCTACTAGCACCAGAATCAAATAACACAGAAGCAAGAGTTTGGTTTACTAGAAACATACCTGACACCATATTTGGGTTCGTCCTAGCCTCCTCCATGGTCTTTATGAATGCCCTGGCGCTTGCCCTTTGCCCTTCAGTTCCGGTCTTCTTCCCTGCTAAGGAACTCTCCGCCCTTGGCTTCTTGCACTCCCTGCTCAGATGGTCATTTTCTCCCCAGTTATAAAACCTTATAACCCCACACTCTCTCACTATATGACCAGGCTTCCCATATTTAAAGCAGATGTTTGATCCCCATTTGCATTCCCCTGAATGCTCCTTCCTGGATTTACCACACCTCTTTGACACTGCACCGGGTGTGACCATACGCTGGTCGCCCACCTTTGCAACCTTATTGTTTGGAGCGACCCCGCCACGTCCAAACCGTTTCCCATTCCAATTCCGATCACCACCACCTTTCCTGCTCACCTCAGCTACCACCACCTCTCGCTCATCATAAAACCTTCCGCCCAAATCAACCACTAACCTGAACGTACCCGGCCGGGCAGTGATCATGTGCCTGCGGATATTCGTCGGCAAACCCTGAACATACCTCTTAATCTTTCGTGACACAGGTGTCACCTGATCCAGCAACAGTCGTGCCATCTCATTGAATTTGGTGGTGTACTGTTAGTGTGTCATGGTTCCTGCTTCCAACTACAAGAACTCCCTCTCAAGCTTTTCAAGTTCCCTATGAGGACAAAATTCTTCGATTACCAACTTCTTCAACTCACTCCACCTCATTCTTACAATCGCTCTACTACCCTCAGCTTGGACCATATTGTCCCACCAGCATAAAGCTGAGTCCACGAACGAGTGGGCAGCAAACTTAACCTTCTAATCCTCCCAGCACTCACTGATATTAAGTACAGCCTCCATTTCTCTCACCCATCGATGAGCAGCAGCAGCAGTGCCATTACCATCAAAGGTAGGGGGCTTGCACCTTTGAAATGCCCCATAGTTACAACCTCGTGCGGTTTCCTGCACTGCTCTTTCCTCCCCCTCCTCACTCGAGACAATCGTCTCTGTCTCTGATCGTTCCCTCTCTTCTCTTCCTGAGGGCAAGTTCCTCTCCTTCCGTTCTCCTTCTCTTACAGCCTTTATTACTTCAGTCACCACAGATGGTAAGATCATCTGCATGACTTGGTGAACCTCCTCCATTACAGCCTCCTTCACTGAGGCCCTCAAGTTAGCACTCTCATCACCATCCTCCGGATGAGGGGTCTCAGGCTCTTTATGAGCCACTTTTTCAGCTCTAGGCCTTCCTCTCATGACCCGTGGTCTAGCACCACGTCCACCACGACCTCCACCACGAGAAGCCTTTGAATATCTACCGCCAGCCATCGTCTACTTACTATAAGATTCAAACACTAACACGGTCATTCAAGGGAATAGCTCAGTTTATGTTAAGTATAGTAAGTCCCTAATTACAGTGGCCATTTGTGATTAGCCACTTACTTTACTCTTCATACGCCAAGCATTTTCTATCCTGACTACATCGGTATCTAAATCTACTAAGGGCAAACAGATCAACTAACATGCGCATATAATACCGGTTAACATTAAAGAAAATACCTGATGGCACGTAGCTACTCGGACTTGCATCCCTTCCCTTTGTCCCATTCTCAGTTTATGTTTAGGTTTCTTTTGAAAATATTTACCCATTTCACT
>BJCO01039210.1:0-10715 GCA_018326465.1 Flaveria floridana
TTGACTTGCAAGGGATAGTTAGACGGTCTGTTAGCTACACGCCAGAGGAAGGAGAGATAATCCACGACCTGTCGGATGAGCAGCTGGCTGAGATCTTCAGGCTGAATCCGGACGAGTTGGTCAAAGATGCTCCTACAGTTGATGTGGCAAGTGATGATGAGCTTCACGATGTTGATGAAATCGAGATAGAGGATGTCACTGCTGCTCACTATCCTAAGTACACTGATCCGGAAGGACGTGCTATCCCCAATCTGGGTGAAACCTTCGACAGTGGTACTTTTGATAAGTTGGATGAACTTGAGAAAGCAAAGGAGAAAGATGAAAGCCAAGCCCAAGCCTTGGATGCTGAAGTTGATATAAAGAAGGCTGAATGGGCAGCTTGTTTTGCTGAAATGAAAGCCCAGCACGCACCTCAAAAGTAGAATGCCTACACAAAGCTTTATAGAGTCAAATGTCATCAGAAAGTGTCTGGCAAGATCATCGCTTGGGCGTATTTTGAGGATCTTAACGTCTATGCAGTTAAGAGGGAGAAAAGAATAAAGTACTTCAGATATCCACATGATCTGAAAACTCTCCCTGGTTTTGAGCTCAACCAGTTGGCACGCCTAAATCTGTTATATGCTGATCCAAGACAGATGTCAGGTTGGTTTGAGGCGGCATTAAGGAAAGAATACCACACCAGGTGGGTAAACTTCAGACGTCAACAACCAACGAGGTATATTCGTAGGTCTGAAGTAAATCCCATTACTGGAAAGCCTAAAGTGGTGCTGAAGTGGAGTACTCCACGCACAATGTCCAAGATTCCCTTAAGGGAAATGCCACAGGACTTCACTCCACACTTCAAATGGTGGTATTTTGATTGGAGAACAAGCGAAGCGGTCATAGTTCTAAATCGAGCAGGAAAAATGGAAACTATCCGGGTATTCGACCCTATGTGGCTAACAAACTTGTGTGCTGAAGATGTTTACACACTATACAAGTGGCCACTATTCTATGATGCGCAAGATATTATACAAGCCCTTCGGTTCCAGAACGTTATACGACTCTGCTTTGCATTTGAAATACACGCAGGAGTTACAAAAGAGGAGAAGTACAAGAAATTCGAAGAACATATAAAGAGTGTTAGACAATAGATGAAACTAGGTCCAAGGGGGAGTTTGTTGATACATGTCAATGTACCTAGTTTATGAGCTTTAATGTAAAAGTCTTTCATGTCTTATACATGTGTAATTGATGTAATGGTTTGAATGAATGATATAAAGTGCATTGTGATGTTTGATTTATATTTTGATTATGGTATGATATCATTATATTGAATGTGTTACACATGTATGAACTAACTATATAGGTTGATGTTTTTTGATAGTTCATGCTAATGGCCCATGCTAATGGACCATCCGCATGAATTCATCATGCTTATGGACCAGTCGCACGACTGAACCAGGAGACTGGATCAGTCGTACGATTGAAACATAAGACTGACTCAGTCGCACGACTGAAGATAGGAAACCTATAAATACCACTTAATTCGTGGAAAAACAAAACAATTGAAAACACTACCCTAGCCGTCTAGAGCGTCCCTGTTCATCATTCCAACTTCATAGTTCGTTCTTGATCGATTTCTACTCATTCTTAATGTATTGTGTATTCTAATATCGATCATAGTAATGTTCTCACTGATTGGATCGCCAATCAAATAGGATTCTGTACTATTTGATCTGGTTTCACGCATTATCATTTAGTACTCTGTACGTACACGATCCTAACAAGCTAAAAAGTATAAGGGGCATTCTTGAGCCCAAATGGCATCACCCAAAACTCATAGTGGCCATCATAAGTTCAGAATGCGGTTTTAATCTCATCTCCTTCCTTAATCCATATTTAATGATAACCAACCAACTAATCTAGTTTAGAAAAGTATTTGGCACCATATAGTTCATCAAATAATTCATCAATTAATGGAATAGGAAATTTATCGTAAACGATGAGACCGTTTAAGAGACTATAATCAAAGCAGAAATCCCAAGTCCCGTCCTTCTTTCGAACCAACAAGACAGGGGATGAAAATCAGCTGGTGTTTGGTCGTATGAGGCCTTTTTGTAACATCTCTGGAACCTTCCTTTCAATCTCTTGTTTTTGAAAGTGAGGGTAACGGTAAGGGCGAACCAAAACTTCCGGTTGATTAGGGAAAAGAACAATAGTGTGGTGATGGGTACGGTTAGGGGTAAGAGTCGTAGGAGGTTGAAACACTTGGTGATAATCCCGGAGGATGGCACTAATCTCTGCTGGATATTGTTGTGCAGGCGGTTCAGGTGGTGTGGAAAATGTGAGATGAAAACGTTCCACCACTGAATCGGTGTTCATTAACTTACGAAGCCTATTAAACTGAATGGGGTGTACAATGCTCGGAGAGTCTCCTTTCCACTAAACCTTTTGACCTGAAGAGTAATTTCAAATGTAGCATTTGCATAATCGGTCAGAACTGGACCCAATGTAGATAACCATGAGAACCTTAAAACCTAATCCTACCCGTGAAGAGGTAAGACATATAAATCAACCAAAATTTGATGTCCGTGAACAGTTAGAGCAACCTGGCGAGCTAATCCAGTGCAAGGAAGTCGCTCACTGCTCCCCACCAAGACCGAAAATGGGGACACGTGTTCAATTGTCAAATGAAGAAAATGATCAATGTGAGATTGAATAAAACAATGAGTGCTTCCCCCATATAAGAGAATTTTCATAGAGTTACCTTTAATTGAACCGGTAAATCACAGTTTACAAGCCGAATATCCACCGGACCGGGCATTATAAGAAATGGCAAAAGAATGATGAAGCTCTTCCAGCTGTAACTTCTATGCTAATGAAGCATCGGTAGTCTCTAGAGTAGGGAACAAATCCAGGGGATCCAATTCAGGATCATCATCAAAGAATAGTAACTGCGTAGCGTCGGTGCATTTGTGGTCACACTAGTACTTGGCATCACAAGGAAAGCAAAATCCCAAGGAATTTTTATGAGAAATTTTAGCAGGCAAGAGATGTCGAAATCCCAATTTCCCTTCAACTGCAGTGGAGGCAGGAACAGTGGCAATTGATGGGGAAGGCCCAGTGAGTAAGGGATTTTTAGGGCTTGGAAGAATAGACTTACCCGAGACCAAGGAAACACGGCCTATTCCTTTTTCCCATAGAATCTAATTTTCATGGGATTGGGCCAGGTCTATATCATCCTCGAGGGTTTGCGGATGGTGAATGAGGGCCGATTGCTTGATGTCGGATCGAAGACTGGAGATAAAACAACTTTTAAAATGTCATGGGAATTAAGTAGAATTGTTCGATTAGAAATTTCCTTGAAGCGATATCTGTAATTGGCCACTATGGAGGATTATTGAAGTTTAGCTAACAACCCTTCTGGGGATTCCATCAATTGAGGACGGAAACAGGTGGTAATAGTAGTGACAAATGCAGACTATGATTTGATTTGTGAATTCTGATTAACCCAATCAAACCAATCGACGGCATTGTCATCAAGATAAAATGAGGCAATCATTAGTCGTTCATCGTCTGGTATCTTATAGAAGAGAAAATAACGCTCCGCTTAAGCTACCCATCGTTCAGGATGAGAACCGGCGAAACGGGGAAGATGAATAGGAGCGGGCTTATGTCGGCCAAACACCGAGACTCCAACATCCTCCGATTCCCCAGAATGAGACGCTTCACCAGAATTTTCTGTTTAGAGATGAGGCTAATCTTAACACAAAGTTTGTTAAGAAGTTTCTTTGTATCTTCTAAGGATGTGGCAAGGAGGTCAACGTCGGACTGTCACGCGGTATCTGCGATTTTGGATTGCATTTCCGATTGAGCTTCTTGCAATGCTTTGAGATTACCATCGAGCACCTAGAATCGAGTACCATCGGCCATATCAATAATGGTCAACAAAAGCACCAATTTGAGTGATTTAAATTAAGAGAGGGTGGGTTAATACAAGTACGTAAGCGAACAAGAACCAAAAAGGGATGCATATTTCATTAGAAGATGGAAGGTGATGAGATTATAGAGAATAAATATGAGAGAACAATCACATAATTTATTCTGTCTAACTAACTTTCTCTCTCACCACACTCCTTATACATGCATCCATCATGAAATCCTCCACCTCACCCTATGTTGATGTCATAATGAATTCCTTGTAACATGCAGGAAGTTTCCTTGGCATTTCCTTTCTTGCAACTATTGCCTGGACTATGGGCTATTGGGTTTGATTAGTTGTAGTTTGCTGTAATGAGCTCATAACAAAATGTACCTATAAACGTCTCTTGTTCTTAACTAGACATATTCACATATATGATAAGCAAGAGTAATGAAATTTGAATAAAAAACATTAAAACAACATGTTAGATGCAAGAGTCCAGAGGAAATTCAATATGAGCTTGTAAAAGAATCAGGTAGTCTACTAACTATTGATGAATTTATTTTTGAATATTTTATAGATATAAATGCACATAAACATATATTTGTGAGCTTAGTTAAAGAAATATAGAAAGTTGTCTAGTGTCTCATAAAATGTAAAAGAAATCTTTTATGAACATTCTTCTCACACATTATTCGTTTCTTCGGCTATACTCACCACTCTAGCCATCGCCTCAAGGTACTTCTTCTCACACATAATTCTTTGTTCCGTCTATACTTCCACTCTCATCATCGCCTCATGTACTTCTCCTCAAAAAGTATCTCCTCAAAAATTGGCTAGAACCCTATCGACCATCGTTGAAATTTTGATGGATGTTCCGCTAGTGGCGATGCGCTTAAAGATGTAAGTGTAATATCTTGCAATTTCGGTTATGCCAGCTAGGGTTCCGCCTAAAATTATCAAAAGTTAATTACACGGTTGGTCCCTATGCTATGTCCATATTGAAGGATTTGTCCCAACCTTTGAGAAATTACATCTTTGATTTGAACTGTTTGTCAAATTGTAACACTCGTGGTCCTTGACTTAAATCGACAATAGTTTTTAGCATTGATTTTTAAAATTTGCCATTTATAGCTTTAGAATGAATGAAAATAAGAGTAGAGTGAATTTGTGTTAACTTGTATTCTCTATGTTCTTGAAATAATTACTCATCCATTGCTATCCTAATTCATGGATGTGTTAGGAGATGATCTTTAGTTTCTTAATTTGGGTTGCATGGTGTCATCTATATCAGAATTCAAGTTTTAGACTGCCTAACTGTGACACCCATCCGTGACCCGGGCGGGCGTCTACAATTGATACAACTTACAACGTGTAACACCCGGGAATTTTGACAAAATAAAAGAAAGAAAAATATTAAGAAAAGAAAAAGGAAAGTATCTTGAAAGAAAAGAAAATAAGCATAAGTGGAGGGGCTAAAGTGCAAAAGTGCAAAAGGACAAAACTCAAATATTTTAATAATATTTTGAGTATGGCCGCCCATATATGCTAACAACTTCTGTTTTTCGACTGAAAAAGGAAGAAGAAGAAGAAAGTGAAGTTTCTCTCGGATTTTCAAGAAGAAAAGGGCTGAATTTGCAATTGGTAAGTGTTTGTATGTGTTTTTAGTTCGGTTTTGTGGGGTTTTCGACCTTAGGATCGATTTTTATGAGTTCTACATGTTTGGTTGTTCTTTTTGATGTGTTTTAGGTGTTCGAACTCTTGTGCACACAAGTTTAGGAGAAGTTATACTTGTTGGTTACAATAGGTGAGTTTCTAGACCCTGGTTTTTGTACCTTTTTAAACTCTTTGGGGCTGAAAATGCATGTAAAACCGTTTTTATCATTTTAAGTATGTAACCGTATGTATATGTGAATGTGTTTGGATGTTCTATGGTTATTTATGTGTTGTTCATGCTTAGAATGATAGACATAAGTCAAAAGCATGTTAGGATAGTGATTAGGACTGGAAATAAGTTAGAAATATGCAAAACAGTTGGCCATGCGCCCAAACAGGGCCCATGCGCCTGAATTGTGCCTTAAAAAAGCCTAAGTGCTGGGGTCATGTGCCCAATAGTACCCATGCGCCCAAAACATTGCCTGAAAATACTAAGTGTAGGCTCATGCTGCTGAACAGTACCTCATGCGCCCAAATATTGCCTTAGAATTTCTAAGTGTAAGCTCATGCGCCTGAACAGTAGTTCATGCACCTAAGTATTAGGCTCAGACGCCTAAGTGTACCTCATGCACCCAGATAGTACGTATGCGCCCGAAGTGGCTCATGCGCCTAAGTGTTGAAATGCCTTAGTGAGGCTCATGTGCCTGCATAGTGGAAAAACACCTAAACAGGCCTCATGCGCCTGCATAGTGCCAAAGCGCCTGAAACACTTAGATTTTTTCTGAAATTTTGAAAAGATCAGAATTTTAGGGTTTGACCCTGGTTTGACTTGAGACTTATGTTTGTTCATTTTATGAATGTTTATGGTTTGATTTCATATTCCACATTATATATTATAATATGACTTTACGTGGTGTGTTTATGCTTGTATATGTAATGTATTATCATAATGAAAGTGAAAGATTAATGATAATGACAGTGGAATATAAAGAATGAGCGAATGAAAAGTCTTGCAAGCAAAATGAAAGGAGGTTCACAACTCATTAAGAGTTGCTAGCTCAACTGTGTGTAATATAGCGTGCGATTTTGGCTAACCCATGAGGGTTCATACAAAGGGATCAGTCTTGGTGACTGATCCATAGTACGAAACAGAATTCTTGTCACTTTACCCCAGAAATGAGGTTGCTGTGTGCCGGGAATGAGGCGGCTGCGTGCCCAACGATGGGGGTAAAGTTATGACAGGATCTAGAAACAGTGAAAGATAATGATAAAGTACGAAACGAATGAATACGTGTGATAATGAATGATGAATGAGGTTATACCTTGTTATATGTACGATGAATAATCACGTACGAAAGTAAAGAAAGTATTGTATTAAGAAAGAGTATTTTCATATATAAACTGTATAAAGTATTTCAATATTTTAAAAGTAGATCTCACTCAGCAACCCTGAATTTTATGCATTTTTAGTTGGCAGGTAGTTATACTGAGAATGACACACGGGGAGGTACCCGGCAGGACAAGACTGGCATCCATTCACGCATAATATTATTGTTGTTTTGTAACACAATTTAAACGATGCTTTTGTAACTTAAACAATGTTGTATGGCTTAACAACAATAGTTATTAATGAAATGAATGGTTCTTGTTAACTTAATTCCGCTTCTTAATTTATGAAATGTGTATTGTTTTATGTAATAATGCGATGATTGTCCAACTGTAAGCATCCCCGGAATAGGGCCTTATACAATGGAAGCTAACATATGTTTTATTACAAACTATAATATCATCAAATTGTTACACCATTATTTTACAACAGTAATTAAAAACAAATTAAAATAAAACTTCTTGGTCTTCTAGATCCTTTATCTTTAAGCAGCTTTTAAGCATTTCCTTAGGTGTTACATGTGATCATATACTCAAAAAGACGTCAGCTAATGCTAGTGAGCTCATGCTATACAGTTTATAAAATTTACTTTGACATGCATACAATATGGGTTGTGATATTTGGGTCTATAGGCACAGTGTCTTTCCTAGTTTTACCACAACCACCGTCAGCGGGTTTGTCAGACCCTCCCGACCGTCACATAGGTATCGGCATGTGCCTGATGCATAAAAGGAACCCTATCCTCTTTTCAGCTAGTTTGACACACCCCATTAAATATATCAGGATCATGTATATTGCTACTCACCCGTGAATATATGTAAGCATTATAATTATTATAAATATAGACAGAAAGAGTATATTATCATAGTTTTAAAAACAAACATGATAACTCAACTTGGTCTTTAAATATTATTGAGACAAATAGACAGGTTCAGAGTGGTGTTCCTGATTAGGATTGAAACAAGTCTTAACAACTAGTTAGGTAATAAATTACTACCTAGTAATAATCATGATTGATTTTGGATAACATTTATCTTGTTTAAGCATGGTCGATCAGGCCATGCCTAATCAAGGTTAGGCTATCCAATACCCACCATGATTATAATTTCTAAATCCTACTCATAATAATTTACTAAACCTAAAAAATTATAATTTAAACTTCAAAGATTAGAAGCTTAAATACATACTTGAATAAGAGTGTAAGAGCTTTTGAAAATGGATCATCGCCAACCAAAATCGTATAATGTACATATATTGAGTTTGTTTGAGAATCAATTTGAATGTAAAGAATATTATTGATGATGTATACTTACAAGCACATAACATGTATCAGTTGAATGGATGTATATCAATACATGCATTACACGTATCATGTATAATATTGATTCTCAAATTTCATATAGTATTATTTTATTATTATAATTAATTTAGCTGCTTAACTCGTTTTTCTTTTATAACTTTTAAAATACAACGTTCTATAAAATTTCAAATACGTCATTAGGACAAGCTTATTTTTCTCTACGAGTCAACCTAAGTTCATTAAAAATGAAGCACGTTTAAATATAATATATTATTATATTTAAATATATTTGAACGATCTCTTATGACACTAAAATTAGTCTAAAACTTCAAATCAATCACATATGCCCAGCAGATAGGAGTTCGACTCTTTCTCCCGTATAAAGCTTCATAAGGTGCTGCTTTAATGCTAGCGTGATAACTATTGTTGTAATCGAACTCGATAAGTGGCATATGATTCTCCCAATTACCACCTAAATCAATCACACATGCCCAAGCATGTCTTCTAACATCTGAATAGTCCGTTCACTCTGCCTATTTGTCTAAGGGTGATAAGCAGTACTTAAGTTAAGTTTGGTTCCCAATTCATGTTGGAAACTTTGCCAAAACCTAGATGTGAAACGGTTATCCCTTTCTGATATGATTGATAGTCCTCACGAATCGGCAGAAAATGTGAAGATTTAGTCAGTCTGTCTACAATTACCCAGATAGTATTATAACCATGACTTGATTTTTGAAGCCTTGTAATAAAGTCTATGATAATTTTTTCCCATTTCCATTCAGGAATCTCTGGCTGTTGTAGACAACCTGATGGCTTTTGATGTTTAGCTTTCACTTTAAAGTAGGTGAGACATTTTTCTACGTATCGAGCTATAGATCGTTTCATTCCTGACCACCAATAGTTATTCGTCAGATCTTTTTATATCTTGTCACTACCGGGATGGATAGAATACTTAGACTTGTGAGCTTCATCTAAGATTATATCTTGTAGTCCTCCAAAACTAGGAACCCATATCCTATTATTAAATCTCAATATGTTATCGCTTCCTGCTGCCAACAACTTTAGTTTCCCAATCATTCTTTCTTTCACTTGTTTTTCCCTTAGAGCTTTCTATTGTACATTCTTAATTTGATTTAAGAGACTAGTTTTAACATCTATTCTAGATGCATGAATTCTTATAGGTTGAGGCTTCTCCTTTCTACTTAATGCATCTGCTACCACATTAGCTTTTCCTGGATGGTATTCTATCTCACAGTCATAATCACTTAATAAATCCATCCAGCATCTTTGACGCATATTAATCTCCTTCTGTTCGAATATGTGTTTCAAACTTTTATGGTCGGTGTAAATAGTACATTTTGCACCGTAGAGATAATGTCTCCAAATTTTTAGTGTGAATATTACAGCACCAAGTTCTAAATCATAGGTCGTGTAGTTTTGTTCATGAGTCTTCAACTGTCGAGAAGCATAAGCAATTACTTTGCCTCTTTGCTTGAGTACACATCCCATACCACAATGAGACGTAGCATAGTAGACTACAAAATCTTCAATTTCTTCAGAAAGTGGTAGTATTGGAGTGCTGCACAACTTCTGTTTCAACATGTTAAAGACTTCCTCTTGTATAGATCCCCAATTAAACTTAGAGGCTTTCGGGGTTAACGTTGTTAATGGTATAGCGATTTTGGAGAAGTCTTGAATAAATCTTTTATAGTATCCTGCTAACCCAAGAAATCTTCTGATTTCAGTAGGATTCTTTGGCACTTCCTATTTCTTGATAGCCTCAACCTTCACATGATCAACTTGTATTCCTTGTTCATTGATTACGTGGCCTAGGAATTGAACTTCACGTCTTAAGAAATTCAAGAATTGCTCTGAGGTGTTTTTCATGATCTGCCTCATTCTTAGACTAGATCATAATGTCATTGATAAATACGATCACAAACTTATCAAGATATGGTTTACAAGTTCTATCCATAAGGTCTATGAATACTGCAGGTGCGTTGGTAAGCCCAAACGGCATGACCAAAAATTCATAATGAGCGTACCTAGTCCTGAAAGCGGTCTTAGGTACATCTTCTGGCATTACCTTTACCTGATGATATCCAGATTGCAAGTCTATTTTTGAAAAATAACTTGCTCTTGGTAATTGATCAAATAGATCATCAATCCTTGGTAATGGATACTTATTCTTTATAGTGACTTTATTCAAGTCTCTATAATCGATGCATATACGCGTCATCCTATCTTTATTCTTAACGAATAGGATGGGTGCTCCCTAAGGTGAAGAGCTTGGCTAAATAAACCCTTTTTGAAGTAGTTCTTCTAGTTGCTTCTTGTAAGGCCCCGATCCCGGGCACCTCACAGTTGGTCGTCATTACCCATAAAACATACTTTTATCATAACTGAATAAAAGCTATGCAGCGGAAACTTTAAATTTTACTAAAAATGCTTTTGCAAAGTAATACAAC
>BJCO01039359.1:0-11326 GCA_018326465.1 Flaveria floridana
CATTTTGTATATCTTTTTACGTCATATCATTAAAATTTTGCTGGCCCAACAATTTAGTGGAACACGTCATTTCGCATCAAATACTTATGCAAAATATTTAACAACAATTCTAGACATATATAGTTCCAAAAGCATAATCGTTCAATACATGAAATTAATCAAAAATTAAGAGCAAGAAAATGATTAAAGAAACCTCAGAAAAAGACTTCACAACCACAATACTACTCCCCATCCCTACCATGAAATTCAAAAATTAAAAAAATGATTTCTTGATACTAGAATTGTTAGATACAGAGCAATAATGCCAAAATGAATTGTACATCACGCAATGAAAGTTGTACATAGGTGTGGAAAAGCAACTACCAACTTGGTAATAAGGGTAAAGTTTGGAGGGAAATTGCAGTTCTTCTTTCATTTTCAAAGATCACCAACCAAACAACCTTCAATTGGGTCAAGAAATTTATGAACATTTATTCTTTTGTTAGAAAAATAATATATTTCATTTCCTGTTCATTGCTTTATCTTCTACTTCAAGTGAGAAATCCCTCAGAAGGTTGTTGTTAACCTACACTTGCTTTATACGTACTCCGAATACGATCATCTTGCTTTCATGTATGTTTATGATGGAAAACTAACATATAATGATAGATGTATTTCAGTGAATAAGCATCATCATGCCATTCGGGTTAGTTTCGGCTTGGAATAAACGAAGGAGAAGCAAGTCGGATGATCATCTTGATCCATGCAAGTGTTTTAAGTTTCTGCAAGTGTACACTTGTGATTTCTTGAAGTTCTAATGGTAAGTGATGAATTTGCAGGGGTTTATAGGCCTGTGGAGCTGTGGAAACTTGAACATGATCAGAATATTCAAAACCCGCCTCCGAAAAGGAGGCATGGATCGTCGGTTTTTACGCTAAAGGAAATGGAGGATGCAACTTGTTCTTTTAGTGAAGAACATCTGCTTGGAAAAGGAGGGTTTGGCAAAGTTTACAAGGGAAAGCTGCAGTCTGGTGAGGTAAGTTTTCCAAAAAGTTATAATCTTGAGTATAATTTCTTAAAGAAAATTGGATAAGTTGACGATTAATATCTCAATAAAGACATGATTATATCAAACCAGGAAGAAAAAAACAGATTTCTGGTGAAAAGTATGAATCTTGAATTTTCATATTGGAAGGTTGTGGTGGTCTAGATACCAAGTTTCCTTGAGTAAGCCAGATAAATGTACGAATACAATATCAATAGTGACGAGTTAGATAAAATTAGGAAAAAGTAACAGAATTTGAATGAAAAGTTAGAATCTTAAAGTTTTGTATTGGAAGGTAAAGAAGATAATCTCATAAAGAAAAGTGGATGAATTGACAAACATCATCTTGATTCTACTACTATAATATAGTTTATGTTACTTGTATAAACAAACAAACAAACATACCCAGTGTATCCCGCTGGAGAGCAGGGTCTGGGAGGGGTATATGGTGGCATGTCTTTCCTCTATCTAGAAAGATAGAGAGACCGCTACCGAAGAGACCCCCGACTCGTTAACAATGTCAATAACAATAACAATAACAAACATACCCAGTTTATGTTACTTGTATATCGATACTAAAGAAAAAGAAACAGGGTTTTTGAGTTGAGGGTCTTACTAGAAGTAGTCTCTCTATCTCCTTGGCTAGATGAAACTTTTGTGTGGGATATTACTTGATACGTTTGTTTGTTTATCAAATTATAAAAAAGAACAGATTTCGAAAAGTAAGAATCTTGATGTTTTTGTTATTGGAAGGTTGTGGCAATCAAGAAAATGGAGTTACCACCATTTAAAGCAGCAGAAGGGGAGCGCGAGTTTCGGGTTGAAGTTGATATATTGAGCAGATTGGATCATCCAAATCTTGTTTCTTTGATAGGGTATTGTGCGGATGGAAAGCACAGGTTTCTGGTTTATGAATACATGCAAAAAGGAAACCTCCAAGATCACTTAAATGGTATTAAATATTAGTTGTATTCAATTAAACATGTGATTCATAATGTCATCTGATAATATTGATTACAGGAATTGGGGAAAAGAAGATGGACTGGCCTGTGAGGCTTAAAGTGGCAATTGGTGCAGCAAGAGGACTTGCTTATCTGCATTCAAGTTCAGCAGTTGGAATTCCTGTTGTACATAGAGACTTTAAATCAACCAATATTCTTTTGAGTGATGACTATGAAGCAAAGGTATAGATAATTGTCTTCAATTTCATTAATATTCGGTTTCTAATACTGGTAACTAAATGGTCTTCACAGATATCAGATTTTGGTTTGGCTAAGCTAATGCCTGAGGGTCAAGAAAATCATGTGACAGCAAGGGTGCTTGGTACATTTGGCTACTTCGACCCAGAGTATACATCAGTAAGCAGTAATCCTATTTGTTCTATGATAAACAGATTACATTGGGTTGCCTAAACTTGTAACATAACCACACTTCTGTTAATATAAACATTATGAACAAGTTCAAGCTATAATTGTAGCAGAAACCATCAGTAAATAGAATTATGACATGCATGAATGTATACGCAGGTGTTTGGCATTGTTAAGTGATATTAAATAATATCAGATAATCAGTTGTACAAAACAAGTTGCATGTGTTTCTGCTATCTGAAGTTGTAATAATCAGATTTTTTTGCAGCTACTCCTAAACTGCTTATTTGACCCTTAGGTAACCAGGTAACAGAATCATTTTCATCGTAACCAAACATTAGAAACCGACTATAAGTCTATATGCAACCTGAAAACAACATAATCAGATAATCACTTTGAAAATGAGACGCCAAACACCTCCTGCACATCATATTGACCTCAACATTAGGAACATATGTGCCACAGTGTTATCTCGTGTACTTACGAAACTACATCTGTTCCAAATAATTTAAAAATATTTCTCTCAGTATGTCTATTTTTCTACTTAACAAAGACTACTTTTCTAACAGACGGGAAAACTCACTTTACAAAGTGATGTCTATGCATTTGGAGTTGTTTTGCTTGAACTTTTGACTGGGCGTAGAGCAGTGGACCTCAACCAAGGACCCAATGATCAAAATCTTGTACTTCAGGTATGGTTCTTTTACTATCCAGGAACTTATAATGGTCCCTAGGTCATCACACCAGCAAGGGTGTTTTTGGAAACTTGCAGGTTAGGCATATATTGAATGACAAAAAGAAGTTGAGAAAGGTCATAGATCCAGAAATGAACCGAAGCTCATACACAATTGAGTCAGTATCAATGTATGCAAACTTAGCATCAAGATGTGTGCGTGTTGATAGTAATGAGAGGCCATCAATGGAAGAATGTGTGAAAGAACTCCAAATCATCATTTATACAAACTCTAAAGGACTGGGCATGGCAATGCACGCGCTTAGAATGTTATGAGAAGTTTATAGACTCGTTCATGTTTCCAAAATAATTATTTTTGTTTTTGTAAACAAGTATAGCATAATCTCCTTACAGATTTGGTGTTTCCTAAGGAACTAGATGATCCCACAAATATTCATACAGAAAAGAATAAGAGTATTTGATATTTGTTCCTTTTTCAAGAAAACATCATGTATTTTTCATTTGTTAGTATGCATGGTGGGATTATTTTATTCTGTGTAACAAATATACATTCAGTGATTCAGAAACAAAAATTCTATAATACACTAGTGTTTTAGACATCATACCTCATGCCTATGACCTGAGGACGGCTGAAGTGCCACAAAAGATCGAGTGTCACTTTTAACTTTTAACATAAGTTAACTCTGGTTGACGACTTTTAACATAAGTCAACTCTGGTTGACGACTTCTAACCAGAATGGATAGAACTTCAAGAATCTCTTCATCAACACTTTTATACATCAGTTGGTGCAAGATTTCTGTCATCTTCATACAATGAATTTGTCTCTGAAATAATATTTGTGGCAGGAGGCAGTTGTTTACGCATTAAATGTTTACGTCTTTGTAGTGTTAGAAGGATCAAGATGCTATCAGTCTTGAAGACAGAATATCCTGCCTTTGAATACATGTTAAATGGAGCTGAATCGATCATTCGACAGTGCAAGTAAACCTCTCTGACTGAACTCATTTGAGAAATAAGTTCTTCACTCGCCTTTAAAAGTTGCCAACCGATGCCCTGCCTGAATGAGAATCACTTGTTAGACTTCAAAGAATGTTCTTATTGGTGAAATTTTATGAATTTATATAATCTTGATGGTTATAACCAATTATTAAGATTCCTTATTCCTAAATTGATAAAACAATAAACACTAAGAAGCAAGAAAACCAAAAATAATTGATGCTTAGGTTTACACCATTCACAGATAACAGATTCACTTGTTAATACTTAAATTAATGTATATAGAGTTATAAATCACAATGTAGTAAACATCTACAAAGATAACATTGATTCTAATCTAACACCTTCCAGAAAAGATCAGAACACTCATCATATTCAAAATCAAAGTTATGTGCTTATTCACTATTCTTGAATGTCAAACCTAGCACTTCTCACTCCAAAATTAACAAGGATTTGTTTTACATTTTTTAACCCTTTCAATCTTTGCCATGCTCCTTAAGTTCTTATATGATTTCATATGGTTAAGAGTTCACACAAGATTGATGATCTGTATGCAATAGATCTAAAAGAAAAAGTGTTTGACCCCCAAAAGTCAATCTTATCCAAGGACATCATAACCATTGCTTTTAAACATCTAAATTGTAGTGAACTTTTTCGTCAACATAATCTTGGATATGCATAAACATTCCAATCAATCTTGAAATCTAATGTCCCCCCATTCAAACCTCAAAACCATTGCACATTATAACACCAAATGCACTACTAAAGATGACAAATTTACAACACATAATTTTAGGATAAATGTTACCTTCTTAGGGACTTCTTAACTGTCATATTACATATATAAGATGCATCCTTTGGAGGGGTGGGAGTTGGAGGTGACCCATTAGCCCCCAACTTATCAAAAGTTACTTCCACAGTCCCTGCTAATTGAATATCTTCCACTACACCCCCTTCATCATCAACCTGTCTTCTATGAAACGCAATCAAAGTAGCAGCATGAGGCATCAAAGCTCTCCTCTCAATCAAATACTGCTTCACCAAAAAAGCCAACAGCTTCACATAAGCTTTAGGCAACAGCATAGACTCTGCAAAAGATTCAGCCAACAACTCAACAGTCATATCCATTTCTTGTTCTTGCATCACACGGATCAACAGCATCGACCCAGATGGCAATTTGTGGAAAATCTTGAAACTTTGGAGGAATTGGAGCTTTTGGAGATCTGGGTGTGAGAGGAATTTGCCTGTGGGAAGGGGGTTTTGGTGGATTGTTGAAGATGATGATGATGATGATGGGGATGATGATGATGAGGGGGATGAGCAGGTGATGATGAGGTTGAAACGAGGGGTGGATTTGTGGGAGATCTTGGGGTTTGTGATGTGGGATTTGGAGTAGGGTGGTTGGTGGCGGAGATGACGGTGGTGGTGGTGGTGGTGGTGGTGGTGGCGGCGGAGGTCGACGGAGGAAGAAAGAGAGAATGGTGTTGCAGCCATGGGAGTAGGAGAGAGGAGTGTGGTGTGGACTGTGGAGATTGGGTGTTTGTTTCGGGGGATAAGGGTGTTTGGTGTTAACCGGTAAAAGAGGTTTTTTAACCGTTTTTATTAACCGTCAATGTACTATTTGTTTCGAATGATATGCGTTTTTAATCCATAACATCCTAGTATTTAACAAAACTCAAATCCAAAACCTTTCTATTTCTAATTTTCTTCAGTACATCGCCTCAACTACTTACGTCAAAGATCATAATCTCACTGGTAAAGATTTAAAACTTCCTTTCTTAAAAGACCTTTTGAATATCTTATCATTAAATTGTTTGTATTTTTTTTTTGTTTTTCAAAATATGATATCGAATTAACTTTGTAAAAGTTATTCGAGGTTACTTATTTTATATTGCAAGTAAAATTAAAATAAAATAAAAAACTAATACTAATTGTTTACTTGGTATTTCAAAATGTTTTACTACGTCAAAATGACACGGGAAGCGGCCTAAAAAGGGACAATAATAAGTGAATGTTTTGACTTAATTACACGGGTGGTCCCTGTGGTTAGGCCCGATTTCATTTTTGGTCCCTAAGTCTTAGAAATTACAAGGTTGGTCCAATAGTTGGCACAAACGTAACAAACTTGGTCCCTGAAGTGGATGTCCGTTCAGTTTGACCGTTAAATGCATGTAAAATGACCCAATTACCCTTTAAAACTAAATCTAAAACACTAAAATAATATCTGAACCCCTCTCTACTTCATCTTCCCCAATCCCATCCCCTTTTAGCTCCTATGACCACCGCCACCACCTAATCGGAAAGCCGACCACCGCCAGAGGCGAGTCGGAAAACCGACCACCGCCACCACCTCGTCGGAAAACCGAACATGATGGTGGTTTTAGGTTGTTGCAATTCGCGATGCAACTTGAGAAAGATGGCTGCAAAGGGGCGACTATGGAGGTGGTGGTTCTGTTGGTGTAGGTCCGCGATAGTTGTGGTCGGTTCTATCAGGGCGACTCTGGTGGCGGCGGTGAGGTTTGTGGATGTTGCCGGCGGTGGATGGGCGATGGTTACAGCTGCCCGAGATGATGATTGAGACGGCGATGAAGGTGTTCAGGTTAGGGATGTTGCAGGGCTGGTTATCGATGGCTGTGGTGTGGGCTTCGATGGTGGCAGCCGGCCTCGAAGGCGTTTGTGGTTTGCTGTAGGTCAGTGTTCAGGTTAGGGATGTTACAGGGCTGGTTATCGATGGCTGTGGACTGTGGTGTGGGCTTCGGTGGTGGCAGCCGGCCTCGAAGGCGGTCGTGGTTTGTGATGGTGGTGCTTAGGCTGTAGGAGGTGGGGGCGTAAGCCGGTGATGGCTATGGTGGCCGTGATGATAGTGTTGAGGCCGGTGATGGTGGTGATGGTCGTGGCTTTAACGGCTGGCAGTGGTTGGTGTCGGGGTATTTTAGTCATTTTAAAAAGTTTCACAGTCAAACTTAACGCACATCCACTTCAGGGACCAAGTTTGTTACTTTTGTGCCAACTATTGGACCAACCTTGTAATTTCTAAGACTTAGGGACCAAAAGCGAAATCGGGCCTAACCACAGGGACCACCCGTGTAATTAAGTCTAACTTTAATAAGTCGAGCGGCTTAAAAAAGTTCCTTATATAATTGAAAGTTTAAAAAATACATTAACAAAATCGAACGGTTTAAAAAAGACTTTAAAATGTTTTTTAAGTGGTTTAAAACCATTTGGTTTTTTAATCAATTGGTTTTAAAATTATTTTTTAAAAGGTTGTTTTTTTAAACAAAATTTTAAAATCTTTCATCTTTAAACCGTTTGGCTTTAAATTCTTTTGGCTTTTTAAACTTACTTTTTATAATCGTTCGGCTTTTTAAACTTATTTTTAATCCTTCACCTTACTTAAATGTCTTTTAAAATATTTACGTTTTCAAATGTTTTATTTTAATGACTTTTTAAACCGTTCACCTAATTAAACTTCTTTCTAAATTTGTTTGCCTTTTTAAACGTCTTTTTAATGTCGATTGGTTATTCAAACGCAACAAACGACTTAAAAAAGTTTAAATAAACTAAACACAAGTAATTTCAATATTGCAGAAGCCCTAATTGTAATAATCAAAACCCAAGTTAATCCTAAAAAAATACAAATGACATAAAAGTAGAAACCACTTTCAAGTCAATTTGAATAGAAGACAATAAAAAATCGAATGAGAAAAAAGATGTTTTAATAAATCAATGGTTTAAAAAGGAAGTTTTTTTTAATAAAAGAATGGTAAAAAGACAGTTCAAATAAAAGAACGTCATAAAATTACGTTTAAACGAGCCGAAGGTTAAAAAAACATGTATAAATAAAATAAAAAATTAAAAAAATACGCTTACTAGAATTGAACGATTAAAAAAAGACGTTTAAATAATTTAACAGTTAAAACGAATTTTACGGTTTAAATAAAAAATAGATTAAAAGAACGTTTAAGTAAGCCTAACAGTTTAAATAATAAGTTTAATAAGTCAAATGGTTTTAAATTTTCTATTAAATAAGATGAATGATTTAAATACAACGTTTGAAACCGCACGGTTTAAAATTTTTTTAAAAAAATCTTGAAAAATAATAATAAAAACATTTCGTGTGTGTGTGTATATATATGTGTGTGTGTATGTGTGTTGTGTGTGTATGAGAGTAAAATATGTTTTTTATACTTGGGGTTATTAAAAATAATCATTTCAATCCAAGGGCATTTTGATTATTTTATTAAAAACTAACTGAAAAATTTAACTCTCTTAGTGTCTTGAATTGAAAGAGTTATAGAATACAAACCAGGAAGCTTGATTTGTTAGAAAATTCTTTTTTGGACTCAAATGGTTAAAATGACTAAATCACAAAAAACAAAATAGTAATTTACTCTTTAAATTATAAAAGCAATTAAAAACAATTAGATACATATAAACTTTCATATACTTCAATTTCCAAATTTCAATTTTTTTTTCCAAAATGGAATCCAAAAATTTGGATATCCTAAAGTTTCAGATATCCAGATTTTCGGATAATACCAGTGTGGAATGTCAGGTCATTCATTCATATTGGATTCGAATATTTTTGCACACTTTAATACCAATCTCATGTTTGTATTAAAATGATAAAAATAAAAAAATAAAAAATAAAAAAATAAAAAATAAAAAATAAAAAATAAAAAAAAGTGGGTTTGGGAATCCTTCATGAATAGTATCTCAGGGTTTACAGCAATAACTTGGCAAAGGTGAACCCCTAGATCCGGCATCATCCCACTTGAAAATGAACATTTCCTAAATCCTACCTGTTAGGCTGTTACTCACCCTTACCTTAGAGTCCACACATTTTGCCACCCCCATCCAATCTCATGAAAAAAACAACAAACGCGACGATGGTATCAAAACTTTAGGAATAACAAAGAACAAATGTCCACTTTATCAGGAGGGTGATCTGAATTTTGAACCAAAGATGCAGATTTGGATCCTCACAAGTCTAGATTAGACGCGTGACATGAAGATGAACATGAAAACTGGTTTATGCCCTGCTAAAACAATGGCAAGGTTCGGCATTGGTTTTCAAGAACTCTAGCTCTATGCCTTTTCTTAAATATGTCTTGCCTGAATTTCTTGGTCTCTCTCTGAATATCCATAAATGGCTTCTTCTCTATTCGTTCCTTCTCGCTTTCTATCATCTTTTGCCGCTGTGCCACTGCCAATGCCGCCCCTTCATCCTCCTCCTGCTGTCGTTTTACCTCTGCCTGCATGTCACTCACATTTTTTAACCAACTATAATCTTAAAATATGCTAAACAAAGACCTTACAAGAATGAACTACAAGATGATCAAAAAAGTTGGTTTTGGTTTCATAAAACTAGAATTTATAAATGTTATAAAAAATTATTCAGATTTTTATGGAGGGACCTGGAGATCGGAAATGAGACCGTCTAGTGATTTGATTTTCCTATGAGGCCAACGGGGAATGCCAAACTCACGGCATTTTTTCTTGAGAACTGTGAGTCCAACTTTCAAGTTTTTTGATGCTTCGATGATGGGAACATCAAAGTATTTTGCTAGATCTTCTAAACCGAGGCTAGCTATGTCTTTGGTTGCTGCCCTCTTTTTTTTCTTCCAAGAAGCATCTGTATAATCACACAGTTGGATTAGAAACAGAGTTAACTATGGTTACACAGTTAAATTACATTCCACAATGCAAGTAAAAGTTTAGACCTAAGTTGTGCTGTACTGCTGTAAACAGGTAACGTTTTAATAAAAACAAACCAGAGATGACCAAAAACTAACTATAGTCAACATGTTCCAGAATATTAAAATAGCATGTATAAGAAAAAGATGTTCAATCACAAGACAATATGTTGTGAAATCAAACCTGTGACACTTTGATCGCTTTCTTCATTTTCTGATGACCCGTAAGGAAGAGAGTTAAGATCAACATAAGGCATGTGACGACCCTTATACCGATTGTTTTTGTCTTCTTTCCATTTACTAGCTTCCTCGGATTCACTGTTACATTGTTCAATGTTTCTAACTTCACAGCTCAACTGAGTAATTGTTTGGATGTCATTAGTCAAAGATGGGATTGCTTTCATCTTGGGATTCCTGATAACCACATATCATGATATGACGAAGGGTGTAACAGTAGCATAACATTAAAAAGCATATGCTTTTCTGCATGAACTGAATTTAGCTTGTATTAAAGTAATCTTTCTACTGACGTCACATATTTTCTGTAATTAAAAATAATTGCAGCTTACATATATCCGAAGGTTATTGCACCTTGATAAGATCAAGACCAGATACCTTTTTTCATAGCTTCACACTGACTATTATTTGTAATAGGATAGGAATTAAGGTTTCAAGTAAACATATTATGAAGTTGCTAAACATGTAGCTTGAACATGAGATTAACATTGAGAGAGTATGTGAGAATTAGTTTTAAACTATTTAAGGAGAAAAACTTAAAGAGTAAGATGGTGTACAACAGTACAAAAAAACTTTGAATAAGTACATGGTTTTATTTCTTCTCAAACATATTATATATATTATTCCAACACAAACACCCGCTTTTAGTTGTAACGAACAAATATATAATATTCGAGTAAATACAATTCAATGTTGATTTATATTTTGATTTAACAAAGTGCATATATATATTTGATATATTAGCATGATGACCCTTGTGAATCGAGACACGAGTTAAAAACTTAGGATTTTGAGTCTCTAGTCAACAACTACACCTTTAGGCTTTAACACCTAAACATGTGGCAACTAGCAATCAGCAAGACGCTTTTACACCTAATTATGTAGCAACTAGCAATCAGCAAGACACTTAAAACACAAACTGTTTGAATCACCCATGACCCATCTATGATCTTTGGTAAAATCACCTGGTGCTATAATCAACATTAGTTCCACTTTCGTAGTTTCATATTGTTGATAATAATCTTGTTTGTATGTTTAAAACCCCAAACTTTGCGCTGACTGGCATCACTTTTCCATAAGAATCACCAACATAAGGTTTTGGGAGACACTAAATACATTTAATTGTTAACATCAAACTTAATCACAATTCACACATGTAAAATACATTGACACAACTGATCCAGAATGATCTAACCAGTACACACACTCGACACAATTCTTTATAAAGATTGAAACTTTCTTTCTGAAATAGTCAACATATTATTATACTGAACAAGAACCAACGCCAGAACCATACAATTAACAAAAACA
>BJCO01040073.1:0-14626 GCA_018326465.1 Flaveria floridana
TTCTTTCTTTAACCAAGTTTTTTATGATATGTGAGGAACTAGCTAAACTATGTAGTCTTTGTTTTAATGACTCATTTTCCACTTGAAGAATAGCTTTTTCCTTTTTAGTTTCCTCAATTAAATAAAACTTTATGTCATTTTCTTGGTTAAAAGCCACAACCTCGGTTTCCCTTAGTTGTTTTCTCAATAATTCAATTTTCTCTTTAAAATTGCTTTCATTTTGTTTCAATACTCTGTTAGCCTCTGTGCAAAGTTTTAAGTCATTCATCAAGTTATCATTAGGTTCTAATAACCTAGTAAATTTTAAATCAATACATTCCCGAAACTGATTGCATTCAACACAAGCATGTTTATCGAATAGGGTTTCTTTAGATTCTACCTGTGCAGAGTTTGAGGTGCCAGAAACAAATGCAACCTGGGGTTCCTTGTGAGTTTCAGAAGCATCATTCAGTTCATCCTTTACCAGATGATCAACAGCAGCCATTGAGTCATTTACATGAACAGTATCAAATTCAGTCAAGTTCTCCCCTTCACTTGTTGAGTCGTCGTTTAGATCCTCAACCAACGCGATATTAGCTTCACCATCAGATAAGAGGCGAAAAGACAAGTCTTGACCTTCATCACCTTGTGCCACCATTACTTTGGAGTCCTGACTTGTTGGAGCTATCTTCTTGTCTTTTTCTTGTCTGTGGTTGATGAAAATGGGTTACCATTTCCTATTTTCTTAGGTTTAACACACTCTCTCTTGAAATGGCCTTTTTTTTCACAGTTAAAACAGGTTACCTTGGACTTTTCAAATCCAAAAGTAGTATCCTTTTTGGCCACCAGGTTCTGTCCCGTTTTCTTGACGAATTTCTTAGCTCTTCGCACAGCACTAGCTAGAGCCCACATGATATCCATCCTCTCTAGCTCGGTTTCATCCACTTGCTCGTAATCTTCATCTGCCAAGTGACAGTTACCAATCTTCCCTGCTACTAACCCGTCATATGAATGGACCATAGCAGCAAGTAAATCCATATGCTCCTTAGCAACCTCCACAGTTACATTGCTTAGATTCTCTTTTGTTAACTTCATTGGTTGAGCTTCTGCAGAACTGTACTGAACACTTGATGTACCACCTGAGTCACAACCTGAAGATGCACTTTGAATGTTTGCAGATGTGTTAGACAAGAAAGCAGTCTGCAAGGGTACACTTGAAGATGCAGTAGTAGGAGCCATATTGTATAGAGAAGGATTCTGAGTGTAGGTTCCCTCTTTAGACTTGTACTTCTGTCGTAGCTCTTCCTCTCTCAGTTTCAGAATAAAGTCATTTATATCCAACATTTCTAGCACTTCATTATGTCTTAAAGTGGAAACGAATGAATCCCACTTATCAGGTAAACCATCAGCCTGACTCGATACCTTATCTTCCATAGACGTTTTAACTCCATGAGTGTGCAGTTCACTCATCAAATGATAGAAGCTATCGATAATGTCATCCAGACTCTCATTTTCGATTGACGAGAAGTTATCAAATTCCTTCTTCAAAGCTTTAGCCTTTAGAGACTTAAGTGTTGCATTTCCTTCATATCGCTTCTCCAGAGCCTTCCATAACTTCTTGCACAGCTTGTGCTCAGAGAACTAATGGAAAATATCTTTTGGGATGGACTGTGTCAATAATGCATAGGCCTTCTTCTCAGCATTGTACGCAACCTTTTGCGTATCATTCAAACCACTTAGAGTCAGTGGAACACCGTCAGCTCCAACTGGTATAGTGTAGCCAGTCTCAATAGTGCTCCATAAGTTAGTATCCACTCCATTCAATGAATTTCAAACCGTTGCTTCCATTGAGGATATTCGTCAAGTGTCAGAAGCTTCGGTGGTATGTTGTGATTTCTGATCTCATTTTCCAAAGGCAAGAGATTCTAAATTCTGGTGTCTTTCCCGGCTGAGAAAGCAAAGTGCTGTTCGTCCATGATTACTTGGTCTGAAAAACTTGACAATCTAACTGACTAATGCGACTGGGGAATGCGAATGAGACTCAACCGTGTGATTGAATTCAATTGGATGATTGAAGTGTGTACCTGAGTTCACACGTGTGATTGAGGTCAACCGTGCGTATAAACCCATGCGTATGAGTTCAGTCGTACGAATGAACGATACGACTGAGCTGAACCGAACAAACGAACTTAAACATGCGAATGAACAAACTATTGGACCAATCGTGCGAATGAGCTATGCATATGAAGTTCAGTCGTGCGATTGGATCAATCGTGCGACTAAGATGTCTGACTTCGAAATTTTTCAAAAATTTTCACTCGATTCAACTAAAAACATGATTTTGAAAACCCTAGTCGGCTAGAACTCGAAAAATACGAACTTTTGAACACATGCACTCGTAAAAATCGAATTTTTAATGCAAAAGGAACGGATCTTTGATTGAAAAACGTTGATTTTTGAAAAAAACGTGATTGAATCAACGTAGAATCGAGAGCCAAAGCTCTGATACCACTTGTTAGGACCGAGTACGAACTGGTACTAACCGAATCTACGTAAAACCAGATCAAATAGTGCGGAATCCTATTTGATTGGCGATCCAATCAGGGAGAACGTTTATCTGATCAAAACTAACGATTAGAAAACATGAAGAATTGATTAGCAATGATAAGGAACGCTCTATGAAGTTGGAAGGGACGACTTGGACGTTTTGGGATGGCTAGGGTTGTGAATTCTTGAAGTGTTCCGTTTTTCCACGAATTAAGTGGTATTTATAGGTTACAGTCTTCATTCGTACAACTGAGCCATGAGTATGGCTCAGTCGTGCGACTGAGTCATGAGTATGGCTCAGTCTTGCGACTAAGTCATACGATTCATTCCTACATACGTATGAACCATAAGATTGAATCATTCGTACGACTGAGTCATTCGTATGACTCAGTCGTGCGACTGGCTCACATGCATGGTTCAATCGTGCGACTAGGTCATAAGACTTAGTTAAACACATTCCTGAATCTTTATTGACACAAAACTATGTATAACAACTGTAAACCCATATAACATGTTCATATATGCGTGTAATAAACACTAATATAAAGATACAAGACATTCAATAACACATATTTATTCATTCAAGAGTCTTTCATTACAAATATCAAACGATTACATCAATGTAATAAAATGAAAGTCTTTAAACATTTAAGTACATTAGAACTAGAACTAGGTACATGTGTACCAACAGTTTAGATCTTTCTTCACCTCAAAGCTACCACAAATAGCCAACCTCGACCGTAGAAACCAACCAGATTTCTCCATGCAGCTTCACAGACAACATAATCAGGTTGCTCTATTTAACTCTGAGAAAGATCCAAATTTCTCAGAGGTCTGTCACTTTCTTTCTCTCTCAAACTACTTCACCTCCCTTACCTTTGATCCTCCACTCTATAAGGCTCAACTTCTAGACTTTTGGAGGACCTGTCAAGAGGTCACCATGGATGGGGAGAAGGCACTATCTGCCACAGCGCAGAGAAGGACACTGTTCATCATTCAAGTCTCCATTAACTCACACTTACGGCTAGATGATGAAGAAGGTGAAGTGTCCTTTCCAAAATCAGTTGTAAATCATTCTTTTGAGCAGATGGGCTATGAAGGGGACTTTTCAGTTAGAACCTTCAAGAAAGGGAAGGTTTCCTCTCAATGGAAGTATCTCCTACATGTTATTATTCATAGTTTGTCTAATAAACATCGAGGATGAGATGAAATTCCAGAGGATCTCTCCTTTATAGTTCATGGAATAGTTCATGGGGTCAAGTTCAGGTATTCTCAATTTGTATATACTAATTTGCTTGCAAACTTGGAATCCTTAGAGTATTACATGTATCCTAGATATGTCCAGCACATTCTTAATTGTGAACTGAGCTCATAGTTAAGGGGAACAGTTAATATTCTCAAATTAGGACAGATGAAGCCTGACATCATCAAAATAATAAGAAAGCCTACTGTGGGCTTCTCAGGGGTAGAAACAGCCCTGGTCCTAAAAATGTTAGAGCTCATTGCTGAAGGTGACAACCTAGCAGCACCAGCTAGTGTTTAACCCACACCTTCCACTTCAACACCACACACACAGTCACAAACAACCCTCACCTACCAAAAAGATCCAAACGAATCCCTGCACAGGTTATTCAACCTGTGCAGGCCCCCATATCACCACCCATACAGGAAGAAGTGGACACTGGAGCTCCACTTCTCCTAAGGAGCAAACCACTCACATCTCACCAAGAATCAGCCATGAGGTTCCTCATGCTTAGGATGATGAGCTCATGACCCAACAAGCCTTAAGCCTTCACTCAGATTCTCAACACTCTAGTTAACAACCTTCAGGGGAAAGTTACTATTCCCAGCCTTTAGACTTAAATCAACCAATGCCTAGCCTAGAATTCTATGATGATGAAGATATAGAACTCAATGAGTACCATGAGTCTATATTCTCTTTCCCTGCTGAAAGAGAGATGAGTACTCCTGTGTCCCTTGTATCTAGCCCACATTATCCACCCCGAACTGAGGTGGATCTTCCTAAACCTATTCAAAAGATCCATATAGAAGAGACTCTCACTTATGAAAGTGATTACATCATTAAGACCTCAACCATGACAACCCAGCCCATTGACACTTCAACTGAAGCTGTCAGTGAGCGGGGGAAAACCAGCAGCTAAGAACAATAAGCTGATGATAAGGAAGAAGACTTAGATCTAATTATCTCACCCCCAGTGATTCTTCTACTGAAGATAAGGGGAATCTTATACTACAGGTGCAAAAACTGTCTAAAACATGCACCTATTTAGCCTCCAAGATTAGTCACATGGAATCTCAAGTGACTACCTTGCAAAGAAGGGCCAATGATCAACAACTTGAGATTTCTGATCTCAAGGAACTACTAGTTAGCGACCCTTCAAGAGGATTCAACCAGGAACATAAAAACCTGAGGATGTAATTGACTTAACCTCCAACTCACCTATGCAAGTCGGTGATGCTATCATAAAAGGGGAGGAAGTTGTTACAATCACAGAACCTGGGAGTCGTTCTCTAAGTATGGACATTGAGGACTCATAAACCACACTTGCAAGTGTCCAAACTCAGCAACCTCATCAAATTCATATTGATATAGACTCACTTATCTAGAGCCTATTTGAGGAGGGTATACCAAGGGCAATGTCATACCCACCTTTTGTAGCTGCAAATGAAATACATGTATGGAGGTATGATGCTGAAAGAAGACCCCTCATACTACACAGAGTTCAAGGACAGATAGAGGTCTTTAATTATCACACCTTGAACTACTATGACAGCCTTTCTCTAGTGAATACACCACTTGCCAACCCAAGTCAAAACAGGCAAGCTAACATATTGTCCGAGAGAATTCTAGACAGGATTATGGAAGAACTCAGACATAGAAGAAGACAATTGCAAGCAGGCAATGTCATTGGTCAACTGGATGTTGAGGTGGGCCCTAAGATTAGCTTCGAAGGGGAAACCTTGACTGAAGTCCCAGTGACTGAACCTGTGAGCATTGTCATAAAGTCAAGCACCTTAACAACATCCTGTAACCTTAGTGAGGCACAAATTGGTGAAGGTGCTTCACAATCAGGACAGAGAGAGGAAGAGGAAGCTAAGGGGAAAGAGTTCAGCTGGTTCCTTAGGCTTCATGGAAGCTGCAATCAGGACAGCCCCCTGGCCCAACACTCGAAATGATGAGTTGAGGGCTGCTAGATACTATATGGGAACTAGGAACTACAACACTGATGAACTCGTCTCTCTTCCCTTAGAAGACTTAAATGAGCCGGCAGACTTAGAGCTGACCAAAGAGAGAAAGGAGGCAGAGGATGCAGAGTTGCTGCTCGGAGTCAAAGAAGAAAAAAATACAAAAGAGACTATACAAGAATTCTCCTTCTCTCTCCCCAGTTCATGAAAGCCCTGAAAGAGAGACTGTGGTAGCTGGACCACCTTAGGTAGACAAAGAAGCTGATAGACAAAACACGATCAACTACTTGAGTGTCACAGGTCTCTACCAGGCATCTGCAATTCTTCCCGTCTCTTATGAATACATTGAATTTGTGTACTTTAAGTAGCTTGAACAACTGTTCATAAATGAACAAAAAGCTGCTAAGAGAAAAATAAGGGAAGAAGCTGCAAAGTCAAGGGCCATCATCCAAAAGAGCCAAAAGAAGTGTGTTGACAGACAAAGGATGATGAGCTTCTTGAAGCTGTATGGATTCTCCAAAAGGAGGCTTGGTACAATATCTCTATCCACTATGGATGAGAACATTAGGGTGATCAAGCAGAAGATTAAAAAGGGAGAGCTTGTGGACTTGCATTTTCCACCAAACCAAGCTACTCATGTGGTTGAGGTTAAGGTTGAGCCATAGAAAACACAACCTGGACCATCAGCTGCTTCATAGCCAAATTCATCTTCTGATCCACAGTAGGGTTCTACTCCCTTTCCTTCTGAATCTGTAAGGGAAGAGGACCTAACTGAGAGAAGCACAACAGAACAACATGGTACTCAAGACTAGCTCTCTCAGTTAGACACTCCAAAGATAAAGAAAAGGATGGTCGTAAATAAAGTGTCTAAGAAAGAAAAGACATCCATTTCTAGACCTTAGAATGAGTTAGAACATCCTAAGGAGGTGCAACAAGAAGCTGATCAACCAACTCCTACTATAGTATAGCCTCTTGCAGCTGGAAGACCCATATTGTCTTAAACTTTTGCTGCTAATCCAGACAGATGGTATGTTATCAGAGATCAAGGTGCTCAAGATGTCTACTTCTGGCAAGACATACTTGATCTACCTCTACATGATCTCCATGACATGAGAAGATACTATAATAGTCTGAGGGATCCTGACTAGTTGATGAAGAAAGGAATGACCTTGATCCTAATAAGGATAATCAACTGAAGATCAATCTTCTCTGTTTTGGTAGTATCAGCATAGGGGGAGTTTGTAAGGTTAATATAGAGGCTGATGCAACCAAATGGCTTCCTTCATGCATGCACCAAGTACCAAGTAGAACTGCTATAGAAGTTTTATACTTTGCATGAGAATTAAGCTAAGTATAAAATCTTCCGAAGTTAAAAGTTCATGCGGAAGCTTTATATTATGTACAAGAAAATTCTAAGTATAAAGTCTGTCGAAGCCAAAGACCAAATCTTCCGAAGCCAAAGATGAAGTTTTCCAAAGCCTCAAAGACAGTGTCTTCCGAAGACAAATAAAGTGAAGACTGATTTCTTCCGAAGACTTAGAAGAATATGCTCTTCTCTGATGTACTTTTACATAAAGCTGATAAATTTTCCCCTGTAACTCTGAAGACTCACCAACTTGCATAAGTTGGTGAAAAGGTCCATGCTTTTATGCATTGACATGAACAGGTTAATTGTTCATATACTCGATAAACACATAATCAAATTTACTCAAATAAACAGTTCTAATACACGCGACTATGATTTTTAAACATGAATTCAATGCTTGATTTCATAAATAACACTCGTTATTTTGATTTTTAGGTCCGGTTCATTATATAACCTAGGGTATATAATCTAGGGTTTAATAATGTTCGAATTAAAATAAGTTTAAAGATTGATATGATGTATGTTTGATGATTTAGAACATGTTGTTATACCTATTTGATCGAAAAACACTTGTGAAGTCAAATAGATATCAGTTTGATGATCAAAAGTTGTTTATACCATTGCAACGTTTAAAAATTCTGATTTGGCTCGCACATTCGTGATAAATGAAAATTTTACAAGTGTTAAACTATATATACAACAGATAAAATGTGTGCCCGCTGTGTATATAAATGTTCATGCGCTATACAAACAGTGTTGAGTAAATTAAATTTAATTCACACGCTGTAAGTGTCATGTATGTTATGGTTACAGTGTGTCCGTTTTACATTTTTAAGTGTACGTTGTGGATACTTGATGTTTTAAAACTTTGTTCACAATGAATGCTTTTTAGTACATACGTTATGAACACTCGGTTGATATTCAAATTTCATAGCGGATGAGAATTTGTCATGCGTTGTGCATACTTGCACTGTATGCAGAGCATATTAATATTTATTCATGCACTATGCATACTTTGTGTTTGAATTGATTGTTCACAGCGGATGACTAATTTCTCATACACTATGGGGACTTTGATTTGTCATGCGTTATGAACACTTGTCTGTGTGTGCACAACGTATGCTTACCTGTATTCATATGTTTTTAAACTGTATCTACAACATATGACTAAGTTTAGTCATGCGCTATGCAATGACACTGTTTTCACAGTGGATGTTTTACGTTTGAACATGCGCTTTGAAGGCTTTATGGTTGTGTTCATTGATGTATCGTGGATGTGCATTCGTGGGTCCGCAATATACACTTGGTGTATTTTACATCTTTTCTGATTGACCATGTCAATAACGGATGCATTTTTATGTGTTAGCTATGACTACAGTTGACAAAATTTTAAAATTTTTGTTTGTTTTGAGTTTTTTTTGCTCATCAACTATGTAACTTAATATACATGCTGTGAATACTTGAATGATATTTTTGGTTGTACTTTCACCGCATATGTGTTTATCCATGCGTTTCCCATACTTAGCGAAAATTGTAACTGTTTTTTCAAAAGTTGTTTGTTTGATAAAAATTTTAAAATTTTTAACATGACTGATACATGCATGTTGATTATCACTCACAAGCAATAATGTGTATGTATATATGTCAACCTGCTATTTTTGAGTGCTTGTATGACTTGGTTGATTTTTTTGTTTAAAGCATGAAATAACTTAAAATTTTTTATAAACTTAAAATTTTAATATTGTAAATTTTAATATTTACAATGATTGACATATTCTCCTACCTTTGATATTTTCATGTTCATATTTACTCCCCATAAATTTTTACATATTTTTAAAAACCTTAATAAAATGGCAAAAATTTGAATCGTGCTTGATGGAAATCATCACAGTCCAATTTGTTTTCTTGCATGATGAATGATAAATATTAGAAAGATGATACTATTTGGACATGAATCATTTTCACATGCCATGAGATCATACTAGTTTTAAGTCCTCAATGAGTAGTTTTCATGATTTTGAGTATACATATATACAAATACAATGGTGATTGTAGATATTTTTTTCCACTTAAAATCATTCATGGTGTTAATGGTTGGTTTAAACAATGAGTGGTTATCATGTTTTGGGTATATTTAGATGATTTGTATCTACCCCACACCTGATTGTATGTTAAGATCAACCCTACTCAAGATACAAAAGAAGCACTTCCAATACTTTGAACCTAGTTACTTAGAAGTATAAATTCTCAACTTGATCCTTATTGATTGATCCATATTAAGATCCTTTTCACTTCACTTTTGAAGGTGATCCTATTTGGGATTATTTAATTTATTCATAAGGAATGCAGTCCATAAAAGACTTTATTGGTGTTACATCCAAGATGGATGCGTCCCTCATTGATAATCTTTTTGGATCATGATATAGGTCATCCAGGTCTGTGCTTAGCACAACAAAGGATGTATTAGTAAACTTCAGGTCTGTGAGAATCTTAACAAAGGAGACACTTGTGTTTGATTGAGTAGTTTACAAATTGTTTCACTTGATGTATATAAGTTACTTTACAAGCATTCTATATTGGATAGATCAAAACTTACCATACACAAAGATGGGTCCATCCAAATTTGTAGTTAAGTCAAGCATATACCCTTCACATGAGGGGTATTTATGTAATTTGACAATTTATAATTAATAAAACATTAAGTAATTAAGATTTTAACAAATCATCTAACTCTTATGCCATGTTTTCTTAAGAACGAGTTGTAGGGAACAAATCTTAAATCACAAAAGAAAGCGTAGAATGAAGCAGAGAAGTCCATATCACTACACAGGAAGCTAGAACTGAGATCGACACCCCGACATCAGCGAGGATTCTATAGTTAGAGCGAAGACAACAACCGTAATTATGATTGCTAGCTTGCACAATCGCTAATCGTATCTGTATATGAAATTTTGGATATCTGAATCCAAATATCCAAAATTCAGATACTGATACAGATTCAAATAGATCTTTCTACTATCTGAAATTTCAGATATTCAACTTTATGCACCCTAACATAAAAGCGACAGGAATGAAGCAATGTAAAAATATTTTTGACTCATTGTAGGAATGTAAAATACAAAAATGTCTTTTATGTGAGTGGTAGATGACTGGCTTAACTATAAATTTAGATGAAGGTAAGTCTAAGAACACTAACTGTTCAAATTGTTTTAGAAAAGGAGATTTCATGTAACTAAAAAACTAAAAAACATAACATGTAATTCTATATATTAATATGAAAATGATCAAATACAAAGTTGTCGAAAGCTAAAAAGTGTAATAAGTGATATCAACCATTCATCTTCTTAATCAATAGTTGAGATTAATTGTATTAAAAAAATTGTTAGAGTGTTATTTAAAAATAGTCACTTTTATTGATTTTTTGAAAGTTCCCCCATTTTTTTAAACATTCATAACTTTTATATACAATATTATTTTTTATAAAACTAAACCATAAAAAACAAGTGTTTTTTTATTTAAAACGAGTACAATATTGTTATAAAATTTTAATAAACTTTTTTACGTTTTTAAGCTCGTATCTTGTTGTTGTATCATTTAGTGCAGTTAATTGTGTATTTTTATTAATTATTGTGTTTTTTAAAGACTATTGTGTTATTCTAAAATGATAAGTTTAATAAAATATAATGATGAAATAACATTGTTGTGTATTTCTAATATGTGAAACATAATAATAAATTAATAAATAATTAATCTAATACATTAAAAACAATAAAAAATAACACAATATTGAATAAATATAATAAATGATATAAAATATATAACACAATGAATGTATATGTCACAACGAGCTAATTTATTTCCCACAATGACCAAAATGCCATAATCTTTAAAATAATAGAAAGACACGTGTCAAGTCTATAATATTTCTTAAAATTTTAGATTAAATACACTCTTTACCGTAACCGTACTCATGTTAATAAAGGATACAATTTGTAATTTACTCTATTTTTTATATAAAATGACAATTTATGAAGATAAAAATGTATATAGTTTGTACTTTGAATAGTGAATGAAATTACATGCATATACTGATCATAAAATAACGAATTCTTATGATTTTTGTAAACTTAGAGGTATTTATGTACTACAAGACTTAGTATTTTGATAGTAATATATTGTATATCAACAATGTTTATTAACTTGTTAAGTTAGTTTGTGAATTTGAAGATCCATCAAATTGTAATGCATAACCCTTCTTAATTACCTAGTTTATAACTAAAGGGGTTGTTTGATAGTGTTTTAAAATGTTCATAATCACTTAATAGTTAAGAGCTAACCTTAAATATGAATGGTTAAGTGGTAACATTTTAAGACTTAAGAGGACACATTGTCTAGGATTCCTTATGAATTACTAATAAAATGATGACTTGGAATTTGGATGGATGTTACAATCATAAACTACTAAAAGCTCCTCAAGAAAACCAAGCACGATTCCCTCTCAATTATCCATCAAAGCAAGATATCATAACATGAATCATGATATCATCATCGCCTCCTAAAGTAATGATTCTCACAAGTACAACTAATTTGATGTTCATGTTTATGTTTAACGAATTTGATTTTCAAGTTTATGTTTAAGATTAAATCATCATTATTAAGTTCATGATTTGACTCGATATATTTTAAAGGATATAATCAACATCGCATCAAACGTGTCCCTATATATGTGTGTGTCGGTTTGTTAAATATATAAACAATATTAAGCATAGAAACATAATTACCACTCGTATATCTTAATGATCATATGTGCTAGGGGAGAAAAAGAAAAAAAATTTGAATACACTAACATAATTGTGTTATATGTAACATTTAAAACAATATATTTGTACGGTTCTTACCGTCTAAAATCGATTAATAGTATATCTTGAGTTGGTGATGTCAAAACTCAAAAGCTATTAAAGGAGGTACTCCACTTTAGACTCCAACCATCCAATATGGGTTTTGACCCCAGAATATAAAACACTAAACGGCCTTTCAACCTTTAAAAAAATGCTTCTAAAAATGGTGATTGTTTGTGAGTACCACGGCGGCAAATTGCTTTCGGCAATTGGACCCTTGCCATTTGTCAGTGCACCCGTGCATCATCCTCTCGAACTTATTAATATCCTTACAAAATATAAATTACATAGATTATAATAATAAGTATGCTTACGTGAAAATAAACATGTTGAAATGGAGATTAAGGTTAAAATGGATTAAAATTTTAAATGCGAATTTGGACTTAAGATTGTTTATCAAAGTAATAACAGTTCAATGTTAAAATAATAAACTAACATAATTATATATGGGTCCTGCTGGGGACACCGCAGGTGTTTTTGGGGAGAAACCGGACCAATAGGTCACGGTTTGGCCAAACCGTGACACTTTGGGGAGAAACCGGATCAAAAGGTCACGGTTTGGCCAGACCGTGACATTTTGAGATATTTTTTTGAATCAAAATGTCACGGTTTGCCCAAAAGGTCACGGTTTGAGATATTTTTGAGTAGTGAAATAAAATTAAATGGTATTTTTTCAGAATTGAAATACATTAAAAGAACTTAAATTGCGGTCACGGTTTCTGTGTCAGTCAACTCACACCGTATGACAACACAACGACAAAAAGACACTGATAAAGTGAAAACCAGTCACCAAAAGGTCACGGTTTGCCCTAACCGTGACCTTTTTGTCATCCGCATTGACTAATGCGGATGAGTAAATCCATCAGCATTGATCTTCTATTAGCCGCATTAGTGTTTGGTCATCAGTATTGTTCAATGCGGATGAGCAAACACTTGGCGCATTTGTTGCTGGTCATCCGCATTAGTTAATGCGGATGAACAAATGCCTTGTCCGCATTTCATCGGCTGTCCGCATTAGTTAATGCGGATGAACAAATACTTGTCAGCATTTATTCTTGGTCATCCGCATTGACAAATGCGGATAGCCGACACTTGTACTTTTTCTTCTTATGCATAAACTTCTTTATCCGCATTTCTTCTTGGACTTAGGGAGATTTCCAGCAGATCAACCATCCACCTCTTGAATTGGCATGTATGATCCTTTCAGGGTCCAACAATACTCCCCCTAAGGATTATACAGCCTAAGTAGTTCAAGGGTTTGAGGGTGGATGAGGTTGTGAAGATTTTGCTGGGTCTTGTGCAGTAGGAGGAGATGACACAGGAGTGTGAGCACATATCATATTTTATGATGACGCAAGTTTACACCCAAGTTTAAGTGTTGATTTTATCTTTTCAAAAGAAATACGGTTGGGGAAAACAAATGCGGATAAACATAAATTTTGTCCGTATTAGTTTTGCATACTTAAAACTTGGTGGTGAGACTAATGCGGTAGAGTGCTTTTGTCCGCATTAGTTTTTCACTTGTGCTTCAGTTCACAATTGATGTTTATAAGTTAGTTTTTAAGCGTTAGTTTGTTTGTGATATATGTACGTAATACTAAAAATTTAAATAAAAGAAAATTTGAATCCTATAAAAATATTAGAAGTTATAAATTGAATGAAATATCTTACATTTATATTATAAAAAATATTAAAAAAATTAAATATTATACCCAATATGTCACAGTTTGGCCAAACCGTGACATATACACCACCAAAACTAAGAAACCCACTCCCAATAATTAAGCCAATCCCGAGATGCAGAACTTTTTCTAAAGCCCAATATGTCACGGTTTGAACAAACCGTGATCTTTAGACTTCAATATGTCACGGTTAGCACTAACCGTGACCGTTTGAGGTGGTATACCCTAAAAAATGAACGGTGTATGCAGAATTTCCCTTATATATTCGTATTAAAATCAGAAAAGTCTTTTTTAAAGTTTAATATATACTTTAAGAGCACGACGTGATGAATCAATATATGGAAAGAAAATAAAAAGATGATTACTATGTACTTCGAGCAAAGTCTTATGCCATTTAACGTCCTTTATAAGTGACGCTCACATATTGAATTGGTGATAGTTTATAGGTATGCAGGAGTATTTAGGTATGCAGGAGTATTTAGGTATGCAGGAGCATATAGGTATACAGGAGTATGGAGTTCTTCCATGACATATATCAATATAAATTTACGAGTTTAAGTTTAGTTTAAACAAACTCTCATCAGACGCGTCAAACCCAACATTCATGTTTAGATAAGCGTTTATTTTTTATATTTTATTTTTCATGTCGCAAGCTTAAATAACTTTGTTAGATATTTTACACCAAACTTTTAAAATTAAAAAATAAACCCAACATTCTACTGTAGCGAGTGAATACCCAACCTTTATTGACTGAAACCCGTTTAACATGTTTTTAAAATTGTTCATTATAATCTAATCAGAGTTTGACCTCAAAATCATTTTAATTTGTCACACAAGAAGACAGTCGCCCGCTTTACCACTCATACAAATAATTACTATAAATATTTCAATAATAATTAATATATATATATATATATATATATATATATATATATATATATATATAT
>BJCO01040151.1:2304-13343 GCA_018326465.1 Flaveria floridana
TTGTCACCTTACTTATTAAGGCTCTTGCATGGTGCTGTATGTTGATCATGATCGGTCTTGAAACAATTGTTTATGTTTATGAGGTTCGCTGGTTTGTGAGGTTTGGTGTCATTTATGCTTTGCTTGGGGATGCAGTGTTGTTTAATCTTGTACTTTCTGTGAGCAAATATTACACCAGGTTTGTTTTATGCCCCTTGAAAACGCTTGCGTATAGTTATATAAAATAAAAAATTATATAGTGAACTCATTAATCTACGATTGAGCTTGTTTCTTGCAGATCTGTTTTGTATCTCTTTGTCAGTGAGGTTGCCATACAGGTTAGATATTCTTCATGCTATATAGTTTTCCCTTTTGTTTTGTAACTCAGTTGGTGTAGTTTTGAACTTATTGTGATGTTTTTGTTTTCATTTCAAGTAACAATAAGTACCCTAGTTAAAATACCACTTGCAGGAGCAGGTTTTATAATAGTGATTAATGATATCCTTATGAATATAAAGCAGAGGTTTCCATAATAAAGATTGTAGTTTCATGAGATATGTGTGAAACAATCTATCAACAAAAAATGAAGAATGCCACCCCTTAACTTAGTTTCTACTTATTTCAAGCCTACCTTGATTTTCACCATCAATAATTGAAATACGACATCATTGTAGTATGTTTGGATTGTAAACTAGTTTATTGATAGCTAATATATAATATATTTATATTCTTTGATGTAGGTTCTATTTGGTCTATGCTTGCTTGTCTATCTTCCTACTTTGGATCCTTATCCGGGTTATACCCCGATACGGGCCGAGTCTTTGGATGATGCTGAATATGAAGAACTTGCTGATGGGGAGCAAATTTGTCCTGAGAGGCGTACCAACATTATTTCTAGTAAGTTTACTAATTTTGTTTGCTAAAAATTATGTACAAAAGCCGTTTATGGTAACTTGTTGATGATATGGTTTATTTATCACACAAAGCAACATATCAACTGTATTATCATGCTTTTGTTGCTTCTATTTACACGGTGTTCATTGTCACCTTTTGATGACATACTTTAGTTCATCTATTTATGATATATTCTCTTGTTTCTTTTTAGGTATTTTCTTCTCTTGGATGAATCCACTCATGTATCTGGGATACAAAAGACCTCTTACCGAAAAGGATATATGGAAACTGGACACTTGGGACCAGACAGAAACACTAAACAGCAGGTATGCTATTGTGTCTGCTTACAAAAATTTTAACTGATGAGATTTTAACTTTTGCTGGTATTATTCTTCTTAAGGATGAATTTATGTTTTTGTCATTCAGATTTCAAATATATTGGGCGGAGGAGATCCGTAAACCTAAACCATGGCTTTTAAGGGCTTTACATCGTAGTCTTGGAGGAAGGTTTGTACAATGACATTTTGTTACAAAATTTGCATGTTATGAATATTTTCACTAAGCATGTGAAAGTCTGAACATATCAATTTTGTTTGCTTACAGGTTTTGGTGGGGAGGCTTTTGGAAGGTATCTTATGAATATTTCAGTTTCGAATTCATTGATTTTTGCATAGCTTAAAATCTCACGTGTTATTATTAGTTATAGCAACAACTTCATAGCTGATTTACTAAATAAAAAAAATCCTATAAAATAAGCTTTGATGAAAAGGATGAATTTTGACTTTCTGGCAAGTCGCACGTTGTGTTCTATGGACATTTTCGAACTCAGTGTATCGTATTTGAATCCTTGTCATTGAACCAAGCAATGAACATATTAGATAGTATAAAAATAACAATGTTCTTCTTTGGGTTTGTAAATAACACAATAAGCATCGACACCAAATTTTATTGTAATAATGTTCTTCCTTTTGCCATTTGTAGATCGGCAATGATCTTTCTCAGTTTGTTGGGCCACTGATTTTGAACCAGCTGTTATTGGTGAGCTAGATAGCTTATTTTTTAATCTTCGTATCTAAATTATTAATTTCTGTGATTAAGTAGCTCCATTAATTTTGTTGTAACTATTTATAATTTTCAGTCTATGCAAGAACGTGGTCCCGCTCAAATTGGTTACATATATGCATTCTCAATTTTTGTTGGAGTGGTACAAGTCGTATAACCTTCTCTTTTTGTTAGTAATGTTCTTAAATAAATACAAAGATATGTATGACCACACATCTGTTATGATCGGATCACATAATTCTTATGGTATTACAATGCACATGTTGTGGAATTTGTTTGTGGCAAGGGTAATGATAATCAAATAACTTAGATACGTTTATTTATATCATGTACGGAAATCGTTTTTAGAAGTAATATTTCGACAACATAACTAAAAGTTACAGTAGGTTGTATGTTTGATTGATTTTGATTGTATTATGCACCTTTTAAGATAAAGTATGGTCCCTTGCCCAACTTCACTTTTAGACTTGCCCATATTTCAGGGATTTGAAATCACTCAACTTCATGGAAGCATGCACCCCAATACCCCATATCGCCATTATAACTTTAATTAAAATTCTTTTGGTCTTATTAGCAAATCCATTTACATTTAAATATGCTCATAACATTAAAATCACCAACGAAAAGGGAATCTATCTTTTGAATTTTCACATTTTTAGTGAAATTTAGCAAACCCCTGGTTTATTTTCCTCCCTTCCAATTTCGGGCTCTAATAGATTTTAGTTTGATTTGGTTCCTCACGTAAGAAAATGCATGATACTACCTTAGTCATCTCTCCATTACATCATTTTAACTTCGTTTTAAAGTTTAAGAGTTATTGATTTAGGTACTTGGTGTGCTATGTGAAGCTCAATATTTTCAGAATGTCATGCGTGTGGGATACCGCCTCCGTTCAACTCTGGTAACTACTTCACTCTCATTAAGTCCAATAAATGTTTGTTTATTAAAATATCACAAAATTATTGGGAAAGAGAAAGAGAGACACGCCTTAATTCTTATATGCCTTTCTTCTAGTATCCTTTAGTTACTTTTTGAGTCTATTTGTATTTCAGTTACTGCTGAATCAATCTCTTTTAATTTAAATGTATCTTTTTTTTCTTGCTTTTTTATTTGAACGTATTGTTACTTTCAAGATTGCTGCAGTTTTTCGGAAGACTTTAAGGCTAACCAACGAGAGTCGCAGAAAAATTGCATCCGGGAAGATTACCAACTTGATGACAACTGATTCCGAGTCCCTCCAGGCATGTTCAATTAGCATTTATGTTCTTTTGAGTCCATATATCTGAAGCATTATTTGTCTACTTTCTAAATTTTGTGTTTATGAACAATTAATGTGCCAATATGATTAAAAAAACTATATTAATATGATATAGATTTTATGCGTTAGAAACACTTTGGCGGATTTCATCCCACTTGACATGTTTCCTTTTTAGCTAATTTGGGTGACTTTACCATTTTGACCAGCTAGAGATTAAACATAACTGGATTCAACCTGTCATTAGTAAATGGGACTTGATTGCCACCATTAAATAGACAATTTTGTTGAACTCTGGCAGTTCCTTAAAGTGTTAACTTAGGGTGATGAGAATAGGGCATGCAATCTCTATAGTATGAACATTTCTTATAAGAGGTCAACAAGCGTAAGGCAATTGATTTATAATTAGTTTAATGAATGATTTATATTCATGGTCTTTTCCACAGCAAGTAACCCAGTCACTTCACACTTTGTGGTCTGCCCCTTTCCGTATTATTATAGCTTTGGTTCTTCTCTACCAACAATTGGGCGTCGCCTCAATCCTTGGTGCATTATTGCTAGTTCTCATGTTCCCCATTCAGGTACAATGACATTCATATAAACATACATTTTTAATGTGTGACGTCCATTCACAACATGCTTATCTTTTGTAAACAGACGTTTGTTATCAGTAATATGCAAAGAATGTCCAAGGAAGGACTTCAGCGAACAGACAAGAGAATAGGTCTCATGAATGAAATCTTAGCAGCCATGGATACCGTCAAGTTTGTTTTCCTTTTTCCTTCCAAGCTTTTTAATTTTCTCTTTAGAATACCATCTTCTGTTAACAAAACTATTTTAAGATATTAATGATCATTCTAACTTGATTTAATTTGTGTTTTAGATGTTATGCTTGGGAGAATAGTTTCCAAGGAAAGGTCCAAAGTGTTAGAACTGACGAGTTATCATGGTTTTGGAAAGTACAAATGCTAGGAGCGGTATGTTACCAAACAAATATTATGTACATGAAATATTTCTAAACGATTTTATGGTTAAGTTACAAGGCTAAATGATCTCAATTGTTGTTAATCATTGTATTGCAGTTGAATACATTTATATTAAATAGTATTCCAGTGGTGGTCATTGTGGTTTCATTTGGGTTGTTTACATTACTTGGAGGAGATTTGACACCTGCTAGAGCCTTTACATCACTCTCTTTGTTTGCCGTGCTACGCTTTCCACTCTTCATGCTTCCAAATATGATTACTCAGGTTTTGCTCGATAAATTAATCAATTAATTTATTTTTCTTTCATTCCAAATTTCTATATCTCATATAAGTTTATTTGTAGGTTGTAAATGCCAATGTGTCCTTGAAACGTTTGGAAGACCTTCTTTTAGCTGAGGAGAGACTTCTTCTCCCAAATCCACCTCTTGAACCGGGTCTTCCAGCTATCTCAATTAGGAATGGACAGTTTTCATGGGATTCAAAGGTATACTTTTTAACTTTTTAAAAGTGTTACAATGCATGTGTTCATTTACCCCCTTTTTTAACTTGTTGCAGTCAGATAAACCTACATTGTCAAACATAAACTTAGATATACCAACGGGTAGTCTGGTGGCAATTGTTGGAAGTACAGGGGAGGGAAAGACATCACTTGTGTCTGCCATGCTTGGAGAACTTCCTCCACTTGGCGACTCACATGTTGTTATCAGAGGGACAGTTGCTTATGTCCCACAAGTCTCATGGATTTTCAATGCAACGGTATGTGATGTCGTAGATTTTTGTTAATTTCATTATTAGTTGAATTTAGATGTGCCAAGATAGACCAGTTGGTTAACGGGTCAAAAAGGGTTTAGGTCAAATCAGAAACTTTTATTATACATGGTGAAACATATTGGGACAAGTTGATATGAAAGTACCTTTGTCCATTTTATATAAGTAATTTTTTGTATTAAATAGGGTTACAATAATAATAACAAAAGCAATTGAGTAGGCTAATGCATCTAAATACACTTTGGGCAACTTTCTATCCATTTGGCCTATTCCTGTCTGAGCTGCTTTTTCAATTGTACAAATTTGGCCCATTAGAATGAAAGCATATCCTGAATCAACCAGTTCATAAGTAAATGGGTCGGATATGCCACTGTAACTGACTTTCTCGTTCTAGTATGATTGTAATCATCAATATACTGAATATTTAAAGTGCTAGTCAGGTCTAATGGGTTGACATATATACTCTTGTATTCCAGGTACGTGATAACATATTGTTTGGATCTCCCTTTGAACCTGCAAGGTATGAAAAGACACTAGATGTAACTGCATTGCATGATGACCTGGAAGTGCTTCCTGTAAGTGCCACTGTGTTTCATCAAAGTTTGAGGTTCTATAATACACCTTCAATCTTTAATTATATATTGTACGCTGTTTATGGTAGGGCGGTGATCTTACGGAGATTGGTGAAAGAGGGGTGAATATTAGTGGAGGGCAAAAGCAAAGAGTTTCTATGGCTAGAGCTGTATATTCTGACTCAGATGTGTACGTGTTTGATGATCCTTTAAGTGCTCTGGATGCTCACGTGGGCAGACAGGTATATTTACAATATTACCCCTAGCTTTAAGCACTTGATCATATGACCAACTTATTATAATTCTTCAAGTCACGGTAGTTGGTCTAGTGTGGAATATGAACATATTTTAATTATCAGGTATTTGAGAAATGTATCAAAGAAGAGTTAAGAGGAAAAACACGAGTTCTAGTTACAAACCAGCTACATTTTCTTTCACAAGTAGATAAGATCCTGTTGGTCCATGAAGGCATGGTGAAAGAGGAGGGATCCTATGAGGAACTCTCAAAGAATGGTGTACTCTTTCAGAAACTAATGGAAAATGCAGGAAAAATGGAAGAATATGTGGAAGAAGAAAAAATTGTAGATTCTGATTCAAAGCTATCAAAACCTGTTGCTAACGGTGAGTTGGTTAAAGATTCTGATAAAAAGAAAGAAACCAAATCTGTTCTTATAAAGCAAGAGGAACGGGAAACAGGTGTTGTCAGCTTTAATGTTTTGAAAAGGTAAGACACTTCTTATTGTGAAAATTTTGACCAATTTTAGATGTGCATGGAAAGTAGGAATTAGTTATTTTCTTTTGTCTTTTTTTTTCAGGTATAAAGATGCTTTAGGAGGGTGGTGGGTTGTGGCTGTACTGTTTGGGTGCTATGCAGCAACAGAAACTTTAAGATTACTGGGTAGCACATGGTTAAGTATTTGGACAGATGAAAGTACTCCAAAGATCTACAGTCCACTATTCTATAATATTATCTATGCACTTCTATCACTTGGTCAAGTATGTTTCAAATCAGTTTTATTATTGCATGGGTTGATTTACAATTATTCCAAACTTATGGATTTACAAATGTGGTTTTCAGGTTTTGGTGACATTGGGAAATTCCTATTGGTTGATCATGGCAAGTCTATATGCAGCTAGAAGGTTGCATAATGCTATGCTTAACTCCATATTGAGGGCTCCTATGGTCTTTTTCCACACCAACCCACTTGGTCGTATTATTAATAGATTTTCAAAAGATCTTGGTGATATAGATCGAAATGTCGCCCCATTTGTCAACATGTTTTTGGGCCAAGTATCGCAGCTTTTGTCAACCTTTGTTCTCATAGGATTATTGAGCACCATGTCTCTATGGGCTATCTTGCCACTTTTGTTGCTCTTCTACGCAGCTTATTTGTATTATCAGGTATATAAGGTTTACATGTATATATATTTGTAGAGGTGGAAAATGGATGGGTCAGGCGTGTGGGGTCACAAGTCAAAATATATAATTTTGGTCAAGGTCAAAATGGGCCTGGTTGGGTTGTGTTGACCCAAAACACCTATGGGCCACATTTTTAATTACTAATTACCGTGTTAATATGATCAAAATAAATATATTACTACAATATTGATCTATGTTTTGCATACGGAGCTTAGGATGTTTTATGCCCCAAAGATGCAGTTAAATGACTTGTAATCTGCCGATTTGACACATTTCATTTTTTAAGTATGCTTTTTAACTTTATTTTTTTTCCAAAGCGACCAATTTATTCTGAACTGTCTTTTTACAATTATTTATTCGGTTATTGGCTCTTTCAGAGCACTGCTCGTGAGGTAAAGCGAATGGATTCCATCACAAGATCTCCTGTGTATGCACAGTTTGGGGAAGCACTGAACGGTCTGTCTACCATTCGTGCATATAAAGCCTATGATCGAATGGCCAAGATTAATGGGAATTCCATGGACAATAACATCAGGTTCACATTAGTCAACATGAGCGCAAACCGTTGGCTTGCAATCCGTTTAGAAACGGTTGGAGGCCTCATGATTTGGTTAACCGCAACTTTTGCTGTTATGCAAAATGGCAAAGCAAGAAATCAAGAAGCATTTGCATCCACCATGGGTCTACTTCTAAGTTATGCGTTAAATATTACAAGTTTATTGACAGCGGTCCTTAGACTTGCAAGTTTAGCAGAAAATAGCTTGAATGCTGTAGAACGTGTTGGTACTTATATTGAGTTACCTTCCGAGGCTCCTCTTGTAATTGAAGATAACCGCCCGCCGCCTGGCTGGCCTTCATCAGGATCTATAAAGTTTGAAGATGTTGTTCTACGCTATAGGCCTGAACTTCCTCCTGTGCTGCATGGTTTGACTTTTTTTATTCCTCCTAGTGATAAGATTGGTATAGTGGGAAGAACAGGGGCTGGGAAATCCAGCATGCTCAATGCTTTATTTCGGATTGTGGAATTGGAAAGAGGAAGAATTATTATTGATAATCGTGATATTGCTAAGTTTGGATTGACTGATCTTCGCAAGGTACTTGGTATTATACCTCAAGCACCAGTTCTCTTCTCAGGTACATCAAAGCTGCTAGTATAATTAAATAGCACTAGAGGTGGCAAAATTAGTCGGCAGGGTGGGTTAGGGAAGGACAAGATGAGAGGTTCAGAAAAGGTTATTCCGGAACCCGTAACAGAATTTCCACAATCTCTAATGTCTGAAATATGATAATAAAAAACTATATTATTTCAGTATCAGTCTAATATATTGAACAAAATGTTTTAGTAGGTTTTATGCACTAAAGACGTATTTTGAGCTACTTACTACTAAGCTATTTCTTGTTTGACCCTTAAGAGAAAAAAAAATGAATCCTGTTCAACTTTGCCAGCATGTTACGTGTTTCTATTGTCAAAATAATCAACTGTGAGTAGTATAATGGTTTTACTAACCATTTTTCAGAATTCCATTAACCAGGTTATAACTGAATTCAAAGTAGTTATCAGTTTATTCTAGCATTACCTCAAACTAATAATTGCTAGTGGACAAAAAAGTAAACTACGATAACTTATCAAAAAAGAAATATTGTACTTTTTTTTCTGGGGCAACCACAACAGGAAATATTATAACTATATTGGGACGTCCTTAACTAATAAGGTGGCATTCCTTGTGTTTTTGTTTTCATTAATGATACCCTGCATTTTAAGTTCTTTTCCCTGACTTAATAATATTGTTTCTTTGAAGGGACTGTGAGATTTAACCTCGATCCTTTCAACGAGCACAATGATCCTGATCTTTGGGAATCTTTAGAGAGGGCCCATCTTAAGGATGTTATCAGGAGGAATCCATTGGGTTTAGATGCTGAGGTACATATTCACTTCCCGTTTCTTGCGTTTATTTTAAGCAAACTGTGTTATTCGTCTGAAGTTGCTATAATCAGTTTTTAATGACCAGATAAACAACTCCTGCTTTCATTTCTTAGGAAAGTTCCGTTGGCTAGATTTTATTTTACTTTTTTGTTGTAACAAAGGTGTCAGAGGCTGGGGAGAATTTCAGTGTTGGACAAAGACAATTATTAAGTCTTTCACGTGCATTGCTTAGGAGATCAAAGATTCTTGTTCTTGATGAAGCAACTGCTGCTGTTGATGTTAGAACGGATGCACTTATCCAGAAGACCATTCGTGAAGAATTCAAGTCTTGTACAATGGTCATTATTGCTCACCGTCTTAATACTATTATTGATTGCGACCGTATTCTTCTGCTCGATGCCGGTCAGGTATGTAAACATTTATCAAATGAACACTATATAACTAGTGTGTTGGATACTTGGATACGATCCCAAAACCTATTATTTCTAGTAAAGCAATTAAGGAGGGTTTAAACATGTATACACGGGTGACCTTTTAACCAATTTTTGAATTTGATGTGTTTCTTTTAGTTTAGGTGTGCCCATTTGACCCGACCCTTGTCAATAGAAATATAATGCAAATTGACACATGTTGCGCACTTGCACTATAATATTGGAGTAAGTTACCATCTCTACTAAAGCCAAACGTAGAATTGGACTGATATTGGTACAAATACATAATATTGATTACAGATGCTACTAATAAATGATGATTGTGTTGAGTTTTTTAACCAACCAACTTGTATCCCTAATCTCGTGGAAAGGTCAAGTGTTTGACCTCGATAGCCAAAGTGAAACTTTTTGATATGGTTGGGTTGACCGAGACATTGCCCAAAATTGTAAATTTTAGGTTTGCCCATTTGATCCGACTCTTATCAATAGAATATAACACAAATTGACCCATGTTACATTATTAGGTTCAAATTAGAATATAACACATTATTAGAATATAACACAAATTGACCCATGTTACATTATTAGGTTCAAATTACCATCTCCACTAAAGTGACACGTAGAATTTGACTTAAATTGGTACTAATACTGTTGATTACAGATGCTACTAATCAAGGATGGTTGTGTTGAGTTTTTTTAACTAATCCGCCCTAATCTAATGGAAAAGGTCAAGCGTTTGACCTCAACAGCCAAAGTGAAACTTCTTGATGTCGTTGGGTTGACCAAAACACTGTCCAAAATTGTCAATTTTTCTTTAAAATAATTAGCATGTTGAATATGATCACAATTATTATATTATTAGTTTATTTCAATAATACTTTGATTTTTTGGTTTTATGCGTTCAAACACACTTTTAGGTGACTTACAATTAATAATTAAACGGGTCAAATTGCCACCTCTGCATGATCCATTTCTTGATGACTGAACAAGGAGTAATTTGCTTTTAGGTTGTTGAGTATGATGCCCCGGCTAAACTCCTGCAAGACGAAAGCACTGCTTTTTCTAAAATGGTTCAAAGCACAGGGGCTGCAAATGCACAATACTTGCGCAGCTTAGCATTTGGAGCAGAAGGAGAGAAGGCAGAGAAGGTGGCCATAGATGGTCAGAGGTGGCGGGTCGCCTCCACACGCTGGGCAGCTGCCGCTCGATTTGCACTTGCCTCTAGCCTCACTCCATCTCAAAACGACCTCACACAGATAGAAACTGAAGATGAAGATAATATCCTCAAGAAAACAAAAGATGCAGTTGTAACTCTTCAGGGTGTTTTGAAAGGTGAATATGATAAAGATATTGAAGAATCACTTGAACGAGCCCAGGTTCCGAGAGAGAGATGGTGGTCAGCTCTCTATAAAGTAGTCGAAGGTATGTTACTAATTACACGTATTATTTTATTAAATTATTATAACTTAGGGATGTAAACGAGCCAAGCCGATTGTGAGTTACTGGAGGTCGGCTCGCTAAAAGCTTGACTCGAGCCGCACTTAAATGAGCCTGAGCCCTAGCTTGAGCCCAAGCTTCATAATCGAGCTTGATTAGGCTTGCGAGCCTAAACAAGCTTATTATTGATATAATTTTTATTTAATATATAAAATATATGTTTACGTAATAATTATTATTATATAATAAAATTATGATAAAAATATCTATATAATATGTGATATTATATAAATGTTATAATTATATATATA
>BJCO01040405.1:0-10352 GCA_018326465.1 Flaveria floridana
TTGGATTTGATATAACATTGATAAGTTTGATAGTGTTAGTCTTACAGATCGTCATCAACCATGGCAACCGTGTCGATGTCACCTTAACATCACACGATAACACACACTGCACACAGGAAGGATTCACACACAATGACTCCAATTGCACGACAGGACTAGACGCACGACTGGACATCCCATTCGCATGAATCAACTCTCAATCATACGAATCAGCTTCATTCGCACGATTGAACTCCCATTCGTGCGACTAAGCATTCAGTCGTACCACACAACACCCCAATCGCACGACTCAACCTTCCATTCGCACGATTCAACCCTTAGTCGTACGAATCAGCTTCGTTCGTACGACTAAACCATCATTCGTACGACTGGATCTTCAGTCGTGCGATACACACAGTCGCACACAATCATCCGCATTGACTCAATCACACACACTCTCAGTCGCATGCATTCAATCGCACGACACACCCATACGCATGGACTCAGTCGCACGACTCACCCCAGTCGCACCACTCAGTCGCACGATAGGCTCAGACGCATGGACTCAGTCGTACGACTCACTCAGTCGTACGGCTCAGTCGCCTGAAAGGCCCAGTCGCCCTGTACAGCAGGTCGCGACTGCTGAAGCACCGAGCAGCGTCTAGCTGCTCCGGGCACGGGTTTCACATATCAAGAACCTCCAGAATTCATATTCTAACATGTCTAAACATGAAACACACTCAGAAACGCAACACACAAGCCCACACGACCTCATGTGCTCGGATGAACCCGAACACCCGAAACCCTAGAAAACGCAGAAGTGAAATCGAGCAAGAAACGGGTCAAACCAGGTTATCTACCTGCTAGAAGTAAGTATTCACGATGATAACCAAGATTTGCCGGTGAAAACGCAAGAAAAGGAGCGGTTTTGGTGCTAGAATGGTGAAGAAGGTGAAGAAGAAGAAGAAGAAAGTGAAGATGATGATAAGAATGGGGGCTAGGGCTGGTTAAGGGGTATTTATACCCAGCCCTAGTTCCGCAAAATATCTTGTTTAGTCCCCGCACTTTGCCCCCGGTTCCCAAATTTTATTTAAGTTGAAACGACATTAGTTAGGCTTGTTTTATTAACGATGAAAGATGTAGTTAATGATATTTATAATCTAAAAATGGTTTTATTTGTAACCTTATGTTCATATAAAAATGGTGCGTTAAATGATAACGGAGGCAATCTTAGAAAACGTTTTAAGATGATGACTATGCAAGCAACGATAGCACGCGTATAAGGATAACCAAGCAAGCAAGTATGATATCCACATAGATGGATTACAGAGATGAGGAATGACCGATAACAAAAGTTAACCGAACACGTTAAATGACGGACCTTCGGTGACGGATGTCACAGTAAACCACCTACCATGGTGACGGTGCCGTCGAAGCACCACCAACCACTGCATAACTTCTCCCTTCCCTTCCTAAAGTGGGGCCAGAGCAACAACAACCACTACCGCCGGCGCCACCGCACCTCTCTTCTCGCCGACGCCTCCGACTCCGACCTCAACAACCGTCGACCGCCTCACTGCTGCCGCGAGGACGCCATGACCGACGGAGATAGCGGTGGCGTGGTGGTTAACGACGACAACGGGAAATTGACCGAGGTTGATGTGGCCTCGGCAGCTAACGGAGACGTGAAGCCGTGAAACCTGAGCCCGAGGAGGTTCGTGATCGATGCGGTTGATGGTGGCGCTACGGTGGGCAGGTGGGCGAGTGCGAAGGGAGGGCGACCGGTGAGAGGCGAAGCTGCGGCGGCGACGGAGGAGGAGGAGTAGCACGGGAAGAAGATGAAGAAGAGGAGGTTATGGATCTCGTTGTCGAAGGAGGAGGTTGAAGAAGATATATATGCGTTCACTGGTTCGAAACCTTCTCAAAAACCTAAGAAGAGGAGCAAAATCGCACAGAAACAACTTGATGTATGCTGTTGATGCTTTAGGTTTGATTTGATTCTTCATCCGTATGATTGAATTGTTATCTATGCTTCATGTTGTTCATATTACAGAATGTTTTCCCTGGACTATACTTGGTTGGAGTTTCTATAGTAGGCGGTGAGGTGGTGGTGGAGGTAGTGCAGGCAGTGGTGCAAGGGGAGGAAGGGGTTGTGGGGGTTTAGGTTCCGATTTTAGAATGGTGGGAGTGTTGGGGTTTGGGTTGGATTAGATTTAAGTTTTTTATTTTTTTATTTTTTATTGTTTTAAAAAATTACAAAAATTATCCTAATCTAATATAATTTACATAATTAGCCCTTCAAATGTAAAATGACCAAAGTACCCTCACATTTAACTATAAAAACTAACAGAGTTAGCGTTAGGGACCAAAACCGTTACAAAAATGAAACCATAGGGAATGATATGATCAAAGATTCCGTTTTGAACTGAAATGGTTAAAATGATTAAACCACAGAGACCAAAACCGAAATTTACTCTTCTATATATTAATAATGGACACAATTTGTAATTTACTTTTTTATAAAAAAAAACAAAAAAATTCTTTAATTTTGAAAAATTAGATTCATTCTAACGGACCTTTTACTTTGTATCCAAATCACCACACTCCACTCCCGCTTACAAAATCATCATCCAGTTCAAAACCCTAACGAGAAAATCAACCAGATGCGAATGGAAGCACCTCCGATCGCCGTAACATCAAAGCGCAAGGCATCGGTAGACAACATCTCCGACGAATCCTTGAAGCTAATCAAGTGCCACAAACCCTCTTCACACAAATTCATGGTTCGACTCGAGATCTCATCCCCTGACTCGTTCTCCGTCAAGCCATTACCCGTTGACGTTTACGCGTTCCCCGGAGAAGCCGCTTGCTTCGAAAAGTTAAACGAGTGTCTTCCTAGTGTATGTTGTTTATTGTTTTTAAATGGATGCATTCAATTGATGGTTAGATTATGATTACTAGCAGTTTAGTTTTGTAATGTTTGTAAATTGAAGTTTTATGTTGTTGTTTGTAAGATGAAACCGTTGTTGTGGTACAGTTCTGTTGAGATAGGGAGTGCTTGGCTAGTGGCAGCAGGCTTAAGTAGGGAGCTGGATTAGGCAACTTACCATATTCTCGTTTTGTGAACCCTAACAGGCTGTTTGGACTTTGGTAGTCTTTTAATCATTTTAGTAAAAGGCTAAGGGGCTAATTGGCAGCATCTGAATCAACCTCTTAATGATTCAGACGTCTGAATGGTTCAGCACTTAATGTTTCAGACTGTTTGTTTCGCAAACAAATGTCTGAATGGTTTAGACATTTGCCTCTGAATGATTAAGCATTATACTAATGCTAAATGGTTAAGACCTCTTATCTGAATTGGTTAGACATTTGCCTTTGAATAGTTAAACGATATACTAGCTCTTAATGGTTTAGACCTTTTAATGGTTCAATACTTCATTACTTAATGATTCAGACCTCTTATTAGTTCAGCACTTAATCATTCTAAAGTTGCCAACCAACCCCTAACTCTGAATCTTCTAGAGGTAGAGTGCGTTTGGTTAACTTTAATGTTGTAAAAATTAGGATTAATCATGGGCACTTCACCTTGGTATTTTGGCTTAATCGGCCAATTAATCACCAGGCAGTCAATGGTGGTCAAAATCGGACCTAGGCGGTTCTAGTTGGCCAAAAAATGGTGGTTTCCGGCGAGATGCAAAAAATTTGGTGAAATCTCGGAAATTCCGGCCAAAACATGTAAAAATGTTTGTTTTTATATATAAAATGAAATTTATATATAAAAACTCAAATCCAATTAATCCCGATTAATCGCTAGTCGGTACCTAACCACCCGACTAGCTCCTACTACGCCTAACGATTTTTATAACACTGGTTAACTCAAAACAAACCTTTTAATGGTTCATGGAGCCTCTTAGTGGGTAAGTTTTAGAAACATGCTGATTGACACAGAGGCTACCTCTTATTCAGTAAGGCCTTTTAATGGTTCAACACAAGGTTGCCAAACAACCCCTAAATAAGTTATTATATATGGATGATAGGCTATTGTAATTCTCATTACTTTCGAAGTAATAAAGATATCCTAATTGTAGGCTTGTAGCAAGTGGACGTAGGTCAGATTAGACCGAACCACTATAAATCCTCGTGTTCTTTGGTTTTCGTATTGTGATCGTGTGCCTAATACCTAACAAATTCCTTTTGTTTGGTATACCTCACTCTCACAAATTACTTGATGTTATTAGGTGATTCCATCACATTATACTCAAAACCATGGTGGTGGAGAGTCTTGTGTTTTTAATCTGAAAGATTATGATGCTGTTGTTAAGGCGTTAAAGATCGAGCGTGTTGATTATGAAGATATCCCTTATGTGACACGTAGAGCCGTAAGCATATTGTCACGTTCTTACGTTGAGGGGAGGTGGGAGCCCTGCAGACCAGAACATTTATCTGATCAGAAAGTAGATGAGTTAATAGGAGAACTTCCGAAGTCCTTGTTGGAGGTACTGCTCCCTTTCCAAATTGAGGGTGTGAAGTTTGGATTGCGTAGAGGTGGCCGGTGTCTCATTGCTGATGAGATGGGCCTAGGGAAAACACTTCAGGTGAACGTTATTTTAATAAATGATCGTATAATAAATAATCTGATTAGCTTGTCCTTTGACTCCTGTCTTAGTTTCTTGTTTGGTTTTCAGGCTATTGCAATTGCAAGCTGTTTTATGAATGAAGGTCCGGTACTAGTTGTTTGCCCGGCTATTATGAGATATACATGGGCAGAGGAATTGGAGCATTGGCTTCCATCTTGTTTGCCCTCTGATATTCATCTAGGTATCGTTCTTGACTTAGGGGTTATCTTGTTGTTCTGTTTTAATTAATACTGCAGTAATTAAAAATAGCATAAATAAGATGAAATTTTCAAAATTGATTATGACTTGAATTATTACATTAACCTTGATGTTCAATCTTAAAAAAAATGTATCATGAGTGGTGCAACTTGCTCGAAGTGTAATTGCTCTTCCTAACATTAGCTGATGGTCTATTAGAAAGTGGCAAATATGATGCGGAACTAGAGTATAATAGCATATAACTACTTTTCAAATTTTTTTACCGATGATGATGCTCCCCATCTCCTTTTGTTGTTTGATTTTTTTTTGTTTTAATGTACACATGTATGTATTCTCGTGCTGTTTTACCTGATGCAAACACATAGCTTTGTATGTTATTCCCGCCTGTGCCAAATAATGCTGCTAGCATATGCCACAAGTAGTGATGATAAGACCTATACTTTCTGAGCAACTTATGGTAGCTTATGCTTTGTTTCTTAAATTACATCATCTTGCAGTTTTTGGTCACGTAAACAATCCTGAAAACTTAGCAAGGTCTCCAAAAGTTGTCGTCATATCTTATACCATGCTGCACATTTTGAAGAAGAGCATATTAAAGCAAAAATGGGCTGTATTGATTGTTGATGAATCACATCATGTGCGCTGTACGAAACGAAAATCATCTGAAGCAGGAGAGGTATACTGTATATTGTATTGGCATTCATTTTACTTTGATTTCTAATGTATTTCATGCAAGTAAACAGTAAACTTGTTGAGTCGTCATATGACATCTGAGCTGCATGTCTATCTAATTCTTCAAAATGAAGCACAGTTATTCTGATAAAATATAGTCTTTTTTGCTTTCTATTACCATAATAAACCATCTTAAATATGAACCAGCGTCTACATTTTGTGCTTTAACTAATAAAAAAATGATAAAAACCTAACAATATGCGCATTAGCTCAGGTTCTATTAACATAATGCTTTAGTCATACTGCTGAAATCACATGACTAGTGGATCATCTTTTTGTCCAGCATGTGCTTTTAATGTCATAAAATAGCAAAGTGTTTTCTCCGGTGTTCCCCATTGCTCATCGTACAATTCAATAATAATAAAAAAAGTGACACGCATTTTCTAAAGTTTAATGGCTAAAATGGTATATATAATGACCAGTGTGGCACAACAAGATAAGTACATGGCTCTTTAATGATGCAGAACCCTGTCACAGACTCAGAGTACATGTGTACATCACTTGAGATGGATGTTAGTGGATGCTAAATGAACCAAGTACAACCTTTCATATTTGTATTCACTAAGCATATTTGATATTGAAACTCTCATCCATATAGTCACATATTCAAATATGGCATATGTATTTTATCCCGGTGTTGCTGATAATATAATATAATTATCTATTAATTATCAATACATACAAGGTACAATTGAATATGTAAATTGACATTTCCAATGTGTAATATTTGGCGCAAAGATTAACTTGATTAAAAGCTTAATTAACAATGTTCAGTATCATTGTAGCACATGGTTTACTTCTAGTGGCTCGTACACAATATACCCATTTTCCTGTTCTTGTGACCTTGAAAACACCCAAAAAGTAGTTATTGAATGTAATAATATCGCGTTAAGTGGTGTTCTGGTAGACCTTACTTTTCTTCTCGCACCAACTTTAAATGTTTTTCGTTACATCCTCCTACTTGTTGAATATCTTGACATGCTTTAAATGGTCAATCCAAGTTAACTTTTATCAATTTCTATTGATCTTCTTATTCTCTTTTATATTATTTACAGACACAAGCTGTACTTGATGTTGCATCAAAGATCAATCATATAATTTTACTCTCAGGGACTCCTTCTTTGTCAAGGTTGTGGCATAGCAAATATTACGTTTTTCTTGATGATATTGTTTTATGCTTATCAGTCATCTATCAATTAAGGAATATACTGCATTGTAGTACTCTAATATATGTGTCCTAATTTCTTTGGTCTCGTCTTTCTCCTAGGTGCTAATAGGCCATATGACATTTTTCATCAGATAAACATATTATGGTAAATTTTGTTTACCCCTTTTTTTGATTATTTTTGTTGATTATCATTAGATTTTGCAATTATCTTGATAAATCCTGCTTTTGGCTAGGCCTGGTCTGCTTGGAAAGGACAAGTTTACATTTGCAAAAACCTACTGTGATATGAGCACTGTCCGAACTTATCAAGGGATTGTCTATCAGGTAGCATTTGTTTGTCTTAACGATGTGCATGCGCATACACACATGTGTAGACGTGTGTATGATACATACACAAATCATGTTGTGTTGGGGAGGATTCAGCGCTCCTGTATTACTGGTATTTGTAGCTTTCATAGTTCAATATATTTCACACGCTTTCATCCTTGTAGGATTTTTCAAAGGGCATTCGATTGGAGGAATTGAATGTGTTACTTAAGCAGACTGTTATGGTTAGTTTTTGGTACTTATGGATACCTTTATCATTTATTTAACTTATCAACAAACTATTCGATCTTAGATTGCCGAAATACTCCTTTACCATAAACCATACTCACTCTAGCAAAATGAAAATCCATTATAAATCCACAAGTATTAAGTATAACTTTCTACATGTAATAAGGATAAATCCCTCAAGAGAACTTCTTTTGTGAGAAAAAATCTTTTGTTGGAACTTTGGGATGGGGGAACATGAAATAAAATGGGTTTGATTCATGGGTCTGGATGCCAATTCCAAGCTCTATTATTGTATGTTTTATCATCTTTTTCAATTAATATCTTGATTTCCTGTCATATAGATAAGACGTTTGAAGGATCATGTCTTGATGCAATTACCACCCATACGACGACAAATCATTAACTTGGTTCTCAAGAAATCAGATATTGATTTTGCAATAAAAGTTTGTAGTATGACAAATGATGATGCTTCCACAGATAATGAGGCGGAAGATGGTCTGTCAGATGATCTTATTAAACATGATGGAAAAAGTATGAGTTTGCCATTCCTTTTGTTTGCCCATTTAAACAAAGTTTTATCATTCTCTTATTAGACAATCATCCATGCTTCTCACATCAATGAAAATTATGCTAATAAATCATGCTAGAACTTTTTGTTAAATGATTAACCTCTAATAGGTTGCCTTAAGATCTTGTCACCATTGATGATTTCATGGCTTCAATTGAGCCTAAATTCTCATGGGAACTCGAAGTTCTGGCCATATTCATAGTTTCTTAGGCTTTGCATGTGTTCTATGCCTTATATGCTAAGGTTTTGAACTCTACAGTACTAAGTACTAACAAGCATTTGCGTCGACTAAAGATGTATGTGGGTGACATCTTGTTTCTTAGTATTCTAGTTATTTTTACCAAAAGCGTATCTTGCAAATATTCACAAGTGCACACAAGTCTTTTGCAATTTTCAAATCCTACTCAATTTCTATTATTTTTCTTGCTTATAGATGAGAATGATTGTGGCAACTCTTCAAGACCATCCAATCAAGTTATTGGTATTGCAAAACTAGCAGGATTCAAAGAGTGGCTACTTATGCATCCAATCATTGCTGAGTCTGCTGATGATGAAAAGTTTGATTCGAGTCAAAATTCTCATAAAATGATAATTTTCGTTCATTATCATAAGGTTACTGATATATTACAGGTGAAGAAGTCTTCCTTTTGCTGTTTGGTTCAAGTACCATTCATATGTTACTATGTCAGTAAAAACTAAATATCGGTGTCTTTCCAAGAGACCAAGACTAATCAAACTTGATTTTTGCTATCAGATTTTACCTGTTTGTTGGACTTTTGTAGTAAAATATGAATGGGATATGGCTTTTATTTATCTGAAAGTACGTGGCAGTTTGTTTTCTACTTATCATAATGTCTCTTAATTCAACAGGAATTCCTATGTGAAAAGGGAATTAAGTTCGTACGTATTGATGGGCGTGATGCATCTTCCAGAGATAGACAGCAAGCTATAAATTCTTTCCAACATTCAAAAGAGGCATGTAAAATGCCTTCTTAGTACATTAGCTTTAATATCATTTAAATAAAATCAGAATCTAGCCGTCTGTTGTAGCTTGACTTACCATTTTTCTTGTATATAAACTACTTTTCACAAAACCCGCAGCATTAGCAGCAGTATGTTACCGTAGAAAAGACCTGTAGTTTTCTTTTCTGTTGAGACCATGAATGGATGAAATTATTGATGAGCTACTCTTATTTTTTTTTGCATTGTCAGGTTAAAATTGCTTTGGTTGGGATACTTGCTGGGAGTAGTGGACTTGACTTGTCAGCAGCACAAAATGTGGTGTTTTTAGAATTGCCTGAGAAAATATCTGACTTTCAACAGGTTTGATCTTGCCAGGTCATATGTTATCAACTCAGTTGTTTAATTTATCATCTTTAGTAACCAAAAGAAGAAAATAAAGGATGTTGCTCTCTTGGACTTTGCTGCATTCTGTTAAAAATTTCAGCTGGGATGTCGCCATACAATATCTATGATTATTGACTTTTGTCTACAGGTTGATAAAGTCATGAAATTGATGTAATTATACTTTGTAGACTGTACACTTGAGATTTAGGTCAATTTAGTTGTTTTATGGATTGCAAGGGTATATTTCCCTTTCAGTATTCTTGATCGTCCACCAACATTAGGTCTGATTAATCAGAAACTTTACATTATCTCACTGGCTTCACTGCTGCTTTTGTACATGTTAAATAAGACATTTTAGCCTTGTGGAACCTAATTCTATTCATTTTTCACATAAAACTACTCGGCTTGATTGTTTTTCTTGTTCTAAATTTTCAAAATTTTGTGGTTCTTAATGCACTTGTCTTGTAGGCTGAAAGTCGAGCTCATAGACGTGGTCAAACTAATGCAGTAAATGTTTATATATTTTGTGCCAAGGTAGGCATACTCATCTATTATACAATTCAGGTCCATGTATGATTCCTTTTTTTAAGTGTCATGACTACTGATGATTCTTTTGCTAGGACACTTCAGATGAATCTCACTGGAAAAGATTGAATAGAAGTTTGCATCACACTTCGTCAACTGTAGATGGGAAGTATGACTCATTGAAGGAGATCATGGTATATATCTTTATCAACTTTTAGAGTTCACTTTTGTTAGTGGTATAGCATTTAATCCAGCATCTGTTTCTTTCTTCGAGACCTGCAAGGGATATAACTACTATAAACCTGTTGCTTTAATACCACATCAATTTGGGTTACTTGAAATTTAAAAATGGGACATAGGTGGATATATATTATTGATAATGTGTCAAACAGGTATACTAGTATAGCTAAATATTAACTAAAAAGGAAACAGTTCAGAGGTGTTTTAAAGTTGCAAAGGAGTATTCAAGTGTTTACAACTTTCCAGATTGCTTTATTACATACGGATAACTATTTTAGCTGACAGATGTTTGTAATCATACTTAATATATTCATTATTTAAGAAATTCAAGAACAATGGATAAAAAGAGTGTTAACCTGGTATGTCCCGTCTGCCCCCCCCAACCCACCCCAAAACAAACCAC
>BJCO01040654.1:0-10529 GCA_018326465.1 Flaveria floridana
CCCCCCCCCCCCCCCCCCCCCCTCTCTTCCCCGACCCACGTATGCAGGAGCCTTACGCAACTGGTTTGCCCTTTGTGCGCTTCATAAGTTCATATTGACCTTGAAAGGGTAACCAAACAAAGAACCCTCACTGTTTCAATTTTTGGTGACCAATGATATATTTACAGGACATGTAACAATGTACAAGTATACTAGGTAGCAGCACTCTTATGATATGGCATATAGGTTTCAAGAAAAAGAAGAAAAGAAAAAACACTCATACACAAAACATGGCTATTTATGGTAGCTGTTATCCTTCAAAATGTGCAGAGAACTTGAAACATAATCATAAAAAAATTGTACAAAGGAGACCCTGAATTTGGACTGAAATTATATTTATTATATATTACTAAACAGATGACACCAAGAAAACACCATGATTGTTGGAAACTCACAAGACATCATAATACTGTCATTAATAGACAAATAATCGTGTGATTAATTAAAGAGTGTAAGCCAAAATCACTCTACCTGTCAACTCTAGCACAAGTTCTTCCACAAGTTGTTCCACCAGCTTCTCTTCTATTTCCTTTTTAATATCATCAATCTCCAATTTCAAATGCTCTGCCCAAACCTGGCCCACAACTTCTTTCCTCACAACCCACTCCACTGCCAGGGTGGTTCCGCCACCACCTTCGTCATCACCATCCCAAACACACCTTCCTTCCCCGGATAACCACTCCTTTATCTGAGCCCACACACGGTCCATTGCCGACATTCCCATGCCTTTGTGGGTCCAACCTATTAAGGCTTCGTTGACACAGTCAAAAACAAGCTTTTGAAATGACCTTTGGTGTCTTTGTTTGGATGGGTCAACCACCTTATCAGTTTGGTTCATGTACGTGTCCCTCAAAGATGAGTCCAGAGGGCTTTCGGGTGAATGCCGCCTGGCTGTAACTGAATCTGACTGAACTTCATCATTAATTCCAGCTGCTGATAATAGAGTTTGGACATAGAACAAACATTCTTGCTCTTCTTCCTCTGGACTCAAAGGTTTAGTGGAGGTTTTAGCTAAAACGGGAGTGACTGCCCCCACAGCAGAATCGTCCCATGAGAGAGTCCGTGCAATAGATCCAATTGGTGGTGATTTGTCAATCAAATTGAATTTATTAGGATCTACTCCTGTTAATACAACATGAAACATAAGATGCTTGATAGAAGAAAAAACATGTAAAGATAATAAGGAAATAGAAGAAACTTGTTATATAAGATTGATTACCATGTTCATTTAACATGGCAGTTCTAGAATAGTCTGATGCATGGTCATCATCTTCAAATTGTAATTCCAAGACAGAAATAGGGCTTGGTTGGTCTTGATTCTCATTTGCATTTCCAGAAAACCCCTGCAAATAACCCATTACACACATTTAAGATTTCAGAATCCAAAACATTAATTAAAAATATAAATTTAGCTACTGTTTTGACTTAAATCAGTGTACACACCTCAGGTGGATGTTGACCTGCTAGCTCTGCATCAACATCTTTAACAACTATGTCACTAATGCACTGAGATCCGTAGTTACCGATGTTTCTTGATGATTGATGAACTTCATCATCAGACTTTTGGGCTTTCTGCTTGCTAGATTTTCTACTCTTGGAGAAAAATAAACTTGAAACTTTCCCTTTAAATAGTGATGATTTAAGACTTTTTTCCTTGGTCAAATCCTTAGTATCATCCTTTTTTCCTTTCAAGAACTCGGTAGACGATGCTGGAAGAGATTTTGACCTCACAAGATTTTTAGGACCACTATCAACATCAGCATCTTGGCTCCTCTCTTTAATCGGATCACCAGTACTTTTACAATTTTCCTCTGATTCTGCCGATCTATTTAAATCAGTAAGTGCAAGCATTTCTCCCAATGTACTGGAGCTTCTTCTTACACGTCTTTGTTCTTGAACATTCCCATGTAATGACATCATTGCCCATCTTTCAGACAGACGTTTTTTAGCCTCCCTGCAAACAGACGATTCTGGAGAATATGATGCATGACTGAATGAGGAAGAAGAATACGGGCTGCCAAAACGATTATTATAGTCCCACGACTGTCGAGAAGTTGGTGACATCACCTCTGAATCACTCAGATTCCCTGCTGCATAATAAACTTCAGATTTACTGAATGAACTCTCGTCACCAACATAACCATTGGAATAAACAGAAGGAAGAGTTTCGTCTCTTCTATGGACACTAGGACTTTCCAGTATGCTACATGTACTCTCTTTTGGCTCACTGTCTTCTAAATCTCCATAAAATCCATCCTCATTTAATGTTTTGAGTGAAGGAGGAGAAGAAAAGGTTTTTATTTCATGATGCTTTCCAGTACAGGGTTTCAGTACAACAATTCGAGTTGGCTGATCTGGCTTATTGGGGTTACCACTAAATTTGTCCCACACAATTTCGTTTATTTGTTTTCCATTTTTCTTTACTGAAGTAGGTAATTTATGAGCATCTAACAATTTAGACGGTTTAAGAACTGTGATGCATTTTGAGTCTGGAGGTGGAGGTACGGACCGTAAACTTTGATGTGAGAATAAGGAATTACGTTCTTGAAGAAACTTGACCAATAAATCTTTATTGGAATTTAAAACTTCTAAAGCATCTTGAAACTGTTTGGATTGCCGAAGTTTTTCATCAGTGGATAAACGTTTTGCTTCCATGAACTTCTCACGAACGAGGGCCATATTCTTCTCATTCTTGCTTTCTTTGCATTTTCTCCCCTTTTGTGGTAAATCATCATATGTTTTGCAAGACTGCTGCCATATTTCAAACACATCTTTGTACTGGTTAACTTCATCATGTTCTTTTTGTAAGAAGTCCAATGATCCAGAATGGCTTCTTGATCTTGATCTTCTTAAACTGTTTCTGCTTGAAGCTGAACTAAGTTGATGTTGTTGTGGCAGACCATCAAGCCCCATTAACTTAGCGACCAAGTTTGGCGGACTTTGCTTGGGGACTTCTTCTTTTGACATCTCTTGTGCAATAAGCATCTTTATAGGCGTCCCGATTGATTTCCTATTTGATGGAGATTTTCCCAACTCAGACACAATCTACATATGTCGACAACAGAAATCAAAGTATTCTGTCAACAACAAGACTCAAGCCAACAAAAATTTACCAGTAATTACCACGACACTAAAATGACCAAACTGAAAGTAATTACCACTTTATCATGCATCTTATCATCAACTACGCAAGACCTTGACACGTCCGATTGGCTCCTAGACACTGGAGACCCTGTATCAAGTCATATTTGAGATTTTTCCATGTAGAATGGGAAAGCAATACACTAACAAAAAGGGCAAACAGAAGGTCAAATGATTTAGTAAGGTTCAAATGACATAAGTCAAGCATTTAGTATTAAAACGAAAAACCTTCAGAGTGTGGCTTGTCTGTCAGCAGTCTGTTTCCTCCTACACTTGTGTTCAAATCAAAAAGGTTCACCATTCTTCCCAGGCACCCTGGTATAGGTCTTTCAAAGTTCTTATTTCTCTTAATCTGGTTCTTACTCATTTTAACACCTGCTAATGTAATTCATGAAAGCAAAGAAGCAATTATGTTCTTTGACAACAAAAAGATTCAAATTTCAAATGTTAAGAATCACATCCAGATATATCTATTATGGGTGTGTGATCAACGGCTGATATGAAGCAGTAAATTTACAAAAGATTCACGGGTAAATTTGAGTGACAGAATATATTGAAAGAATAAAAAAAATGAGAATTAAAAGAATAATCACAGGAACATTGCTATAGTTAAATGTCAAATTCCAATATTAAAACAACCCCCGCAATCAACTACAATACAAATACACCAAATCAAACAAACAAACAAACAGACCAAAACCATCGCATTCATCCGAAATCACTCAATTTTCAATCAACACACATCCGACACAACATAGAACCCTAATTTCATCCAATAACCGCACAGATTCAAGCTACAAATCAAAACAGAAGAAGAAAATAAAAAAGAGAAAACGATCACAGTTTACTTATTACCATCAAAAAGGACTACAACAACAACAACGACAACAACTGTAGAAGGTATAAAAACCAAAAAGGCACAACCAAAAAGAAGAATCAGATTCAGTATTTAGTAATTTACCTTCAAAAGTTGAGATCAAATCAGAGCGTAAAAAGGCACAACCAAAAGCAAGCTGACACTGTAGAAAACCTATTAACGTTAATAATAACATAAAAGAGTTAAGAGAGAGAGTAATTGAAGTGTGTGATGGTGACCTAATGCGGTTGTATTCTCGCCGGAATCTGACAATTTAGTGGCGAAACAGTGCCGGAGATCCACCGGAGACGAATTCCGATGTGCATTTTTCGTAAAATGAAATCGGAATTGTGAATATGCGCACAGTAGTAAGTACAGAGATGTAGAGAGAGAAACGAACAACAACAGATAGATAATAATAATAATATTATTATTATTGTTATTATTATGAAGAAAGAGAGATGCGATGAAATTAATAGGAAACCGACGTACAGATACTCTGGTTTTTCTTTTTTATCATTTCGTCCTTGTAGTTTTTCTTAATTTCAATAAATGCCCTGTAAATTTAAGGTTAGTTTTTTTTAACACTCTTAGGCTGCACGTAAAACAAACAAACATAACTATTATATCTCACTCAAAAGTAGGCTCTGAGAGAGGTAAGTTATGGTGAGTCTTTCCTCTACCTTGGGAGGTAGAGAGACCGCTTCCACTCTTAGGCTACACGTATTATTCATTTATAGAGATGAGAAATCTTATCGTCAGTATGTTTTTAGGAGAGTATGATTTAATTGAGACAGAAAAAACTTAAAATATATCCCACCTAATCCTAGTAGGTTTAGTTTGTGGATTTCGGATGTTTTATGCAAGGAGTAAATATATTTTTAAAATAAAAACTTGTATATATAAATAAAATTTTATTAGTATGTCAAGAAGTGTATGTAACAGGTTTGTATTTGTAAAATTTTTTAATTGAATTTTTGGGGCCCCGAGCCCAAATGGGCCCTGATCAACGACAACCCATTGGTGATGCTAGTGGAGGTAGCAAGGGCGTCGATGAGATTGCCAGCAACCAATCGATGGTGGCAATAGTTTTAAATAGTATTCGTTCTTTTTAACTTGATTGAAATTAGTAAGTTTTATCTTGTATTATTACTAGTTTATCTAAATGTAAACGCTAAACCGTAAAAGTTAGCTATATTAGTTGTATAACTAAGAACTTTAAGAAAAATACCAAATTAATAGAAATTTCTAGAATATATTCATACGTATATGTGTTTAAAGTTGTCAATCATTAAGACACTTGTATGGTTAGTTTGAAAAAATAAAAGGTAGTTCGTATTTAATTATTTAAAAGAAGCTCGACTATTCTTTATTAGCGGTATGTATTGGTAAAGGTTTGACGAATATCTCTTCAATCATTCTTGAGTTCCTTTTGGTTGATCTTATTTTTATAATTCCAAATGCTGCCCATTTGGCAATTTTAAAATTTAATCAATCATTAATCTTCACATCATGCAGTTTTAATTATCAGCCCATTGCAATAATTAACTTATTTGTGTTTAATATAATTTGTATATTGTTTATAGATAATAGATGATAGATGATAATGCTAATAGGATACACATAATAGGATAAACATAAATAACAAACAAACAAACAAACCCAGTATATCTCGCTCAAAAGCAGGGTCTGTGATTGCTAGGTGGTGATAAGTCTTTCCTCTATCCAGATAGGATAAACATACATAGTGGACATTAAATTAGTATTTTTGATTTGTTTCTATCATGACTTGTACTTTCGGTATTTTTATGGGTTATATGATATTGTCTATCACGTTATGTACCGTTTTTAGTAATAGTAATAATGGATCATGGTATAAGATCTAGTAATTGCAATTTTGTCATCAATTGTTGTTAATAGGTCGTAATAGTAAAATCATATTGGTGTTTTTAGTACGAGTGACATCATACTTTGGGAATAGTTATGCCTTTTAGTTTTATATATATATTGTTAATATGTAATATAAATTAATTAATTTTCTTTAGAAAAAATATTTTTACTCTAATAAAAGGGTAACTACGTTGGACATGTGTCATCACCACATTTCACATCATCAAAGGTTGGACATGTGTCATCATCATATTTCACCTCACCAAAATTTTTCCGCTTCTCTCTCCTATTAAATTCTCATTAATTAATTACTAATAATAAATTAAAGAAAGTATATTTTTATTAATTATTTTTCTAAGTAAATAAATTTTTATAAAATAAAACTTACTTCTAAAACATCAAACTTTTTAAAAAATATAAATTATTTTAAAATTGATGTTTGTAAGTAAATTTTTTATATACAAAAGATAAATAAAATTGGAATTTATAGTAATTTTTAAAATTTTACATTTTTTAAAATGATTGCCTTAAAACAAATTCATTTTATTTTTCTTTTGAAAAAAAAATAAAAAATAAAAAAAACTAAGAAGTTGATATCTTTGTTTTATTACTTATAGTTCGTACTTGTATATGATTTCAATTATGTTTTATCTTTAAATATAGTTTTATAACTAATAAAATATTTTCTTATTTGATATTTTATTTTTTAACCCGTGTAATACACGGGTTTAATAAAACTAGTTATACTAATAAATGATTATATTGAATAGACACATGTCACCATCACATTAAATCTATCATTTACTTTCCCGCCCTAATTATTTATTAATTTTTAAGAAGTTAAAATAACTAATTGTTAAATTCTCTCTCTCTATTTATCTCTCTCATTCTCTCTCTCTCTCTCTCTTATTTGAAACATTTTAATTTTTCTATAATCAATATTTTCTATAAAACATATTTTTTATTAATTAAAAAATAAACATTTTGATTAAAAATAAACTTTTTTGAAAGAAAAAAAAGAATTTAAAAACTACGAATTTTTTTGAACAACGTATCTTTTTACACATGAAATATTCTAAAACAAATTTTTTTTAAAATAAAGGTTTTATATGATAATGTTTTTCTAAAATGTTAAAACAATAACTGAAACCTAAAGTTTTTAAACAATAAAATATTTATAAAAATGATATTTTGTCAAAGAAAAATTTTATTTAATATGAAAAACTATTTATAAAAAAAGATAACTAAAACCCATAGTTTTGAAATAATGAGATTTTTATTAAAAATGATATTTTTCAAAAACAATATTCTTGGAATAGAATGTCTCTTAATATATTTCTACAACGAAAGTTAAAAAAATAATTTTTTAAAATGATAGTTTTAAAAAAATAATAAACATGTTTTATTAACTAAAGTAATTACTCACACATAATTTTAATTATATCTTTTATCAAAATAGTATTTTATATTTTCTAGTTTTTCATTAAATTTTTAATATTTTTTTATTTAACTCGTGTAATACACGGGATTATAACCTAGTTATTATATATTTTGTTAATAAGTGACTTTGATGGTTTAGGACTTGAAGACAATTCTTGAAATGCTCCCCCCATTCGTTTAGAGTTTTTATTATTATTAAAAAAAATTGATGTTTTAGACGTTCATAATAATTTAAAGAAAAAAACTTAATTTACGAATGATATAGGTCATTGGGCAATAACTTTGACTAGGGTAGTGTAAGTACTTGGTACGACGACTTTTGTCCCTATATTGATAAGATTGTAAACTTAACATTTCGAATAATAGATTCTCTTGTTTCGTGTCTGCTTTACGTTTAAATAAATCTTTTGTTGTTAATAAAATACAATTGAATCATTAAAGGTTAATATGTCAGATTATTCATGTTTTAAGATTTGATCACTCCAAACAAATATCACCATCTAGGTATTCACACATGCACCACCCGCATGCTAATATGCTATGAATATCATATGAAGTTTACCAGAGATTTAGTTAAAAAAATGTTTTCATATAATATAAAATAATCTCAGTCTTAATAAACCACTAAAATATCAAAATAAATATTTATACACATTAAGATAAAAGCAAAGCATATATTTAGAGTAAATGTTATTTCCATCTCTAATGTTTTGTTAAAATTACCATTTCAATCCAAACTGTAGTTTACTAAATGTTGTCATTGTCATCAACTTCATTAAAGCCGTTAAAAACCTACCTTAAAATTAAAAGTATTTTAGTCTTTTTCGACACCTTAATTATTCACTGAAACCATTTAACAAGTTAGTATTTAGTTAAAACTAATAAACACATGAAGCAACCAGGGAGACGACTCGATTAACCCTAATTTATCCAAGAAAAGCTTCAATTTCTATAATTTTTTATAACATGATTTTCAATTAATTTGGATTGAGCACAAATCGATTTCAACAAAGTTCGTTAGGATATTGCGAAGTTTGATTTCAACACTGTTCGACTGAGGTATACAGTTGACATCAACTCCATTCTTCCGTTAAGGTTCGGTTGCTTTAGTGCTTTGATTAAGTATTGCATTCACATTCAGATTGCTTTTCGATCTCTGCATTGTTTTGTTTGCTATTCAATTGATCTTATATTTTGATTATGCGATAAACCATTGTTGTTCAATTATAGGAGATATGACTTTTAGACATTGTAGTAATTTGGTTTGTTTGTGTTGTTTACACTTGACACTATAATTGATAAAGATTTAATTGAATAATTATTGATTAACAAGAATTAGGGTGGTGAAAAAGACTAAAATACCCATAATTTTCACTGAGTTTTAATGGTGCTAATAAAGTGGATGGAAAAGATAAATAGTAAATTACACCGTTAAAATGGCAAAAAAGAAAATTTAGATTGAAAATGTCAGTTTTAACGAAACGGCAGGGACGGAAATTACATTTTAATATATTATTTAATATACTTAACCAAATAAGTTTAGAGAACAAAGTTTTTTCTTTAAACAGCCAACAAATAATATAAGTCCGGCCACCCGTGTAACCCCTCAGCGAAAGACCATCCACGCCCACGAACACAATCAGCTCCAATGACCCAGCTCACTCACCATTTTAAAGAAAACTCGCAATCCTAAAGTGCCACCGTAATAAAACATTTGACTCGCTTGAAACATATTAAATCATACTCAAACACAAACATCTTTATATTAAAAAACCACAGGATACCTTCTCCCAAATCAACTTATTTGGAGCACACGGATAAATAACAAAGTATAAATCGATTTAAAAAAGGGTCCTAATAAATAGACACCCATCTTTTTAAATCGACACCCCCTATACGCCGCGTATGGGTCCATACGCGGCGTATAGGGTCGATTGCACTGAAAACGAGGAAAATTCAGGGGGGTGTCAGAGAGCTATACGCCCCATATAGCCCTATACGACCCCCCTATACGACACATATAGGGCTATACGACGCGTATAGCTAATTTCGACACTGACTACGAGGAAAAATTCAGGGGGCTATCAGGGGGTTATACGCCCTGTATAGGGCTATACGACCCCCCCAATACGACGCGTATGGGGCTATACGACCCGTATAGAAATTTTGGGGTGTTGATTTAAAATAATGGGGTGTCTATTTAAAACAACCCTTAAAAAAACAAAATCAATATGCTTTAAAGAAAATGATAGGGTTCATTAAATGCTTGTGTAAAATGGTCCAAAGAAAGCTTTGTTATGATGCAAGAAAAAACCCACCCACATTTATTAATAATTGAAGTTAAGGGGTTGCCGGTGCAAATTCGTAACTTCATCCTATGCGGTACAATAATGCTATTCTACCGTATAGGACTTGAAGAATCTACTTATTTACAACGGCCCCAACTAATCGGACACCATGTCAGGTGATACCCGGACGCCCTTTGACTTTTTTACGGCCCGTGAAAGGCCTCACGGGCCGTAAGGCTTTCGAAATTTAATTTCCACAACTACATCTACTCACGGCCAATGTAAGAACAAACGGCCCGTAATGGTCTACACCCACGGCCCGTTAACAAGAGCAATAACGGCCCGTGAGTTCACTCACGGGCCGTAGTAGTCCTTCTGAGAATTTACTTTCCTCGATTTGCGTGCACTTTTAAATTTTATAATTATGTGACGCGACGTATTATTCCTTGATTCGATTTAAGACTCTATATAAACCGTTATATAGATGACTTGTTATATACGATTAGTGAGAAACGAAACAGCTAAACTGTCTTCTCGTGGAGGTAATAGAAGACGTCAAAATGAGTGCTCTTCAAACTCACGAGATATTGTGGAAAGTATTACTGATCCAATAGATAACCATAATTAGCAGAACGGGAGGAACTGGTCTCAGAATGTTATTCACTTTATACGTAACGGTGATTCTCAAACATGTAGAGTGTATTACATGGGTCATTCCGATATTCAGTTACAATTTTAGCGTGAATTACTCGTCTTTAGGTACAGAGGTATGATTTAAAGTTTTTTTTGTATATTTTATTTTATTTTAAAATTCTAACAATTAAAAAAGTTGTTATTTTATAGCATGTTCGGGCGTGGACAAATAGACTCACAAT
>BJCO01040672.1:0-13429 GCA_018326465.1 Flaveria floridana
GTGGGTGGGGTGGGGTGGGGTTATGGGGTAAAGATGGTGTTTTGGGATCCAACCTCCACGATGAAGAATAATCAATGAAGACAATATGGGGAATCTTGACTCATTAGGTAATCTATTCTCCTTGATTTGAGAATACATACATAATTGCGTATACAACACGAATCCTTCTGATCTAGTGGTAGTCTTATGTTTTTTTCAAATGGGAAGTCGTGAGTTTGATTCTCGTTTGAGACAATATGTTTCAAGTAAATCATGGGTGTTTCCGGTTATGGGTTTTCTAGGAGAGAGGGCAAGTCGGGTCATCACGCTTCTGTACTTTAGGGCGAAAGGATGATCTAATATGACAGGGGGAACCTGGGTGTTCGAGTCATTATTGTTTAAAAGAACATATTTGTGTATAGTTATGTTAGAAAAAGAAAACAAAAGAAAAACCGAATGAAATTGGAAACAGAAGCGTGTAATGTATACCAAGATACTAAACCAAATTGTGAATTCGGTTCCTTTCTGTTTTGTAACTGTATCCGAATTGTGAATTCAACTTTCGGTTCGGTTATCTACTCTATACAATCTTGTTTATTCGGTTTGGTTATCTCAATTCAATTGATTTAATTGTATCTGAATTGTAAATTCCCTTTAATCGCTTTAATTGATTGAATCAGTTCGGTTAGAAATTACCGGAAAAAAATGAAACGTTAACCAAACCGTTTAAGACCCATAACTATATATAAATGTGTGATGTGTCGTATACATGCACACACATGTATGCCTTACGTACTATCCAAACTTCTTTGAAAATCAAACGAGATGTAATGCTGTTTAGATTAAGATCATGATATTTCCTTTAGACGATTAACCTATTTTAAACATTTTACTTTCAATCTATCATTGAGATGTAATGCTGTTTAGATTAAGATCATGATATATCATATGTTTACTTATAACACTAAATCTTAACCCATTAAAAACACCAATATATAAACTAAATAAAACCGAAAGTTAGATTTTACAATTATTTTAGTTTATTGATATGTGATTGGACACCAGGACGTTTTCACGGATTTTTTTTTCTTCAAATGAAAAAAAAAAACGAACAAAAATTGTGTCAATTCTTAAAACTGTATTATATATCCGTACAAAGATTTTATTAGATTTTATTACGCGTGGCATCTTGACATAACTTTGACGACGGATACCAAAAACTTATTAATTCTGATTTCAAGCATAAGACAAACATCTTTTTTCCCTTTTGAAAATTGAAACCCTACAAGTATTAAATAATGTTAAGTCGCTTTAAGAGCTGTTTAAAAATATGTGTGTATTTGGTATATTATATGGAATGATTTTGAATGGTTGAGAGTGAAGAAAAGAGAAAATATTATTGTAGATTGGTATATTTAAAGAATCACTGTGAAATCCTTATTATTTTTTTAATATTTTTAAAAGTGATTGTGAGTAAAGGAGAGAAAAAAAATAATAATAAGGGTATAAAAAGTATTATTTGATTGAAAAGAAGAGAATAAATATAATAATTTTTAATGTAATTTATGAATAAAGATAAAGAACCTAGTATGAATTCTCTAAACTTATACTAGTCATAAACTTCATTTAAATTATAATATCGTCTAGAGTTATAACGTCTCTTTGTAAATGCTATAGTTAAGTAACATAAAGAGATTAAATATATTTATTATTATTATTATTATTATTATTATTATTATTTTAATTTTATCGCAAGGTGGGAGGTCAATTTGAAGAAAAAAAGTTATAAAATATTTTTTTTGAACGACAATTTTATAAATAAAAAGAAGGCCACTGGCAAAATGCTAGGACCAAAAAGATTACACCAACTATGATGAAAAATTAGAAAATAAAAAAAAATACACCATTTGTGCCAAACTAAATCTACCAGCTTAGCTCTAAATATCAACCGTGAGAAAGTTTTATGTTTGATAACCTCCATTGTGCTTGACGCCGATTGTAGCTTTGCAATAAAAACATTATAACCGTGAGATTTTCAAATGAACTAAAATGTAGCCTGAGAAAATTAAAAGTTATCACCTTTAACTTGCTACTTTGATGCAACAAACTAAAGTTTTCTTTAAGCAAATTCCAATTAAGTGAAGGTGATGATAAGTTGTTCAAGTGCGGTCTCATGCTAATATATTAGCATTACTATAGCTATATTGATAAACATATAAGTGTATCTTTAATGAAAACAAACCAAAGAATTGTCAGAACATTGTTCCCACTAATGAATTATAACCTTTTTTTACTACAAAATCATTCAAGTTAATACATTGTTTAACTATTACAAAATCTCTACACTATTGTTTTAAAGATCTAAGTGAAATTTAATATACCTAATTATTATTTAGTAACTTTATAGAAAATGTTTTAGAAATGTATATGTTAGTTAATAATTTTTATAAAACGCACTGAATATATGCTTTTATAAGTTTACTAGGAAATCAAGGGTTACCATCATAGAAATCATTATTTATTTTACAAGGGAAATAACTATTCCTATCAATTAGATAATATACAATATTCTTGGGACCATCTTAAATAAAAGAATCACACAAAGTTTGCTTAAGTAGGCATATATCCGAATATTCGGAGGGCATTTGTAAGATAAAATAAGTCATTGGCTATTGGTGGAGTATATTCCCCATTTTTTTATATTATCATTTTAGATTCCATATATTGTTTTTGTTATTCATGCATCGCCTACTTGTACGTTATATTATAATTTAAATTGTTGACTATTGACTATTTACAATCTATTTTCATATGTATTTTTTGGTTCGTTCGTACTTGCTCGTGAAATAGTTTATTAGAATCTTTGTGTATTTTATAAGTTTTGGAATCAAAATATAAGCTAGCTCGAATAAAATATTATAAGTTTATTGTTGATTTGATATATGTTATTCAAGACTTTTAAAATGACAAAATGTTAATAAGTTGTCATATGTGATTGTAAAAATAAAGAAATACAAAATCATCAAATTCACAAGAGAAGAAAATAATAACATTTAGTCTCGAGTTTATTCGAGCTGCTAACACATTGAAATCAAGATTTAACTTTAATTATTTGAGTCACTTTTATGGTATTATTATTAACATAAGTTTTTATTAATTTCTATTCAACTCGAGTTTGTAATATACATAAAAAGACAAAAGATACCTAAGAATATGAGTTTGAAGATAGACATGAATATCGATATGAAATGGATTGACATGGAACATGGATAGGATTTGTATCGAGTATGAAGATTAGAAATATATGAAAAAAATACCAATTTTATTTTTTCTTTTGTAAATAAAACTTATTGGAGTTATATTTGAACTATACTTGATTTGTTGTTCTTACCATGATAAAAAAAGTACTTCAAATAATATGTTTTTTATATAATATATTGATTTCCATCATTTTGTTAAAAAGTTATTTAAAAATATAATAACAAAAAGAAATTTATTTTTTATATTTTCTATATTTAAGGTCAATAGAATTATAGAAGCAGAATATACTGTTTCTTACTTTATTTAACATTTTGCTAAAATTATATTTAACATATAATAAATAATAATAAAAACACGTTGGATTTGAAGGGTATGCTACCATGGTTGTTAAATACGTCCCTTGGGTGAGTGAAAGGTCATTTGTCTCTTTTTGTTTAACAAGATAACATGCATTGAATTCATACAAAATGATATTTAAAAGATATGCACAACTTATAATCGTCACGTAATACTGGCATTCTGTGATATTCGATGTGATCACGTATACCACATGACCCGATAATCAAGTGTCGGGTTTGGGTTTGGTTTCTAGAATCATAAATATTAATAGATTTTATTCAATAATTGAAAGGAACCTAATGTAATTTCTTGATTTATACGTATTTTGAATCTTTAATATATATAGCAAACACCACTAAATGTTTTTATTTTTTTTAAACGGCTAACTCACACAACATTAAAATCACAGATACGCATAACTTATAATCGTCATACAGTAATAACCATCGTGTGGTATTCCATGCGATCATGCATATCGCATGACATGAGAATCAAGTGACGGATTTGAATTTTGATTTCTAGAATCATAAATTAGTGCATTTGATTAGTAAATGGAACTTAATATAATTTCTTGGTTCATACATAGCAAGTGAAAATTAAATAGCATTTTGAATATTTAAATAGCAAACATGATCAATATATACTTTTTAGAACGATTAACCTATACGCTCTAATTCTGCTTTTTAAAATTACCACTACTTTTCAGTATCAGATTTAAAACTTACTAATAGAATATATTTATTACGTGATGGATATATTGAACAAAAAGTATTAAATTTTAAAGATTTAAAAATAATACTAGAATAATGAGTGAAGGTTATTAGCTTTCTAGTGAATATATATGTCGAACAAAAGACGTAAAATAGCAGGGGCAGCGACCGCCTAGGGCCCAATCTATCAAAAACCTGAAATTTTTATTTTTTATATGTGTGTCTATATGTTTTAAAAAAAACCTATCAAGTATTAATAAACCTATTAACAAACCCAACAAAATTTTAATTGTTTTAGTCTATTAAACTTATCTTATGGAGGAGGGGGCACTCCTATGGAGTATCCTGAACTACCCTGAAATCCACCAATCACACACTGTCACATCACAAGTAACCTGCACTATCCTGAAACATCCAAAAAGCTGAAAATGTTATTCTGAACTACCCTGAAACTTTTATTTTAATATTAAAATAATTCAAAGATAATTAAATTTTATTAAAAAATAAAAATTACGATAATTCGAATAATAAAAAATAGAGTTAATCTCGGTTTTGGTCCCTGTGTTTTGCAAATTGACTACACTTGAGTGCCAACGTTTATTTTGTCTCCATTTGAGTACCAAATTTTAAAAAAGTTGTTTGTTTCAGTCCAAAATTCGAACGGTGTTAACATTTTCTGTTAGATTTTTTAAAAAGACCAAAATACAAGGGCTATAAAAATATCACCATCTCCACCACACACCACATACCACCACCACCATCACACACCACCGCCACCACACACAACCGTCGGACCTTCCACCACCACCACCACCACCTCCGTCGCCACAACCACCACCTCAAACCCCCACCACAAGTCTCCCTCACAACTCTACCACCCCTAACCTCTCAAACAAACCCCACCACCACCGGAGCCATCATCATCGACGCCGGCCTAGCCGCCGCCGTCCGCCTCCACTCCCACAACATCCCCTTCCTCCTCCTCGAAGCCTCCGACGCCAGCGGCGACCGCGTCCGCACCGACTCCGTCGACGGCTTCCTCCTCGACCACGGCTTCCAGATCTTCATCACCGGCTTCCACTATCGATCTCCTTAAACGAATCGGCTTCTCCGATTCAATCGTCGATCGGTTCTTCCGACCGTTTTTTGCCGGTAGGTGGAGTGTGCCGGCGGTGGTGTGTGGTGGCGGTGGTGTGTGGTGGTGGTGGTATGTGGTGTGTGGTGGAGATGGTGATATTTTTATAGCCCTTAGAGATATTTTGGTATTTTTAAAAAAATCTAACAGAAAATGTTAACACCGTTCGAATTTTGGACTGAAACAGACAACTTTTTTAAAATTTGGTACTCAAATGGAGACAAAATAAACGTTGGCACTCAAGTGGAGTCAATTTGCAAAACACAGGGAACAAAACCGAGATTAACTCTAAAAAATAAAAATACGAATACAATAAAAATAAAAATACAATAAAATCCTAAAAAATATAAAAAAACTAAAAATCACAAGGCCAATTATATTTCTCAGCTATTTTTCGTTTTCGGTCCAATATTATTTGCAACATTAGACCGGTGATGTGATCATGCGGTTCCATAAATATTTTTAGGTCTCGCTCCATCCGCTGCTCTCTTGTCGCCTGTGTTTGTTCTTCTAACAATACGATACTCTTATAAACTTGTTATTTTTTTACGGCAACCAACTGTTCTTTCATTGTGTTTGTGTTTGTGTTTGTATATGTGTGTTTGTGTAGACTAATATTGTGTATGTGTGTGAGTATTTATAGTGTAATTTTTTTTTTTTTGCCTCCAACGGTAGTAATTAACGGCTATATAGCCATTAGAATCGGGTATGTTCACGACGACTGCAACCCGAGATAGGGTACCCGGGGGGCTACCCGAGAGGGTGGCAGCGGTGTTACCGCCCGGGTAACCCCTAGCCGATACCCCCTTCGAGCAACGCCCCCTCCCCCTTAGAGTCCATTAACATTTAAATAGTTCAGCCTAATTATGATCGTATGATTAAGATTTAAATAGTTCAGCCTAATTATCATCGTATGACAATTTTTAATTTATTGCACCATATTTTGTAGAATATAAGTGGTGTGCATCGTTTGGTTTTTTGCTCAAACCAAACTAAAACCAAAATCAGTTTATCAGTTAATGGGAACCGATAGCATCGGCTTTTTTTACGCATCGGTCCAGTTCAGTTATGGATCATTTTTCAGTTTTAAATTTGGGTTTTGGAACTTCTGACTTGTCTTAAAGGATGGATTTTAGACATGAAAGTTGGGGGTAAAATAATAATAAACTTGAGCATGAACTTTTTGTTTGCTAAACATATATGTATTAATACTAGGCCAACCAAAATAATTCATACAGTATTCATCGGTTTGGTATTGTCTTAACACTTGGGTTGGGAACACATTTAGTATTGTTTGGCTGCCAAGTTCTGCTCGGTTCATTGCCATTCGGGGATGGAACAATGTAACAAAACCAAGAACCATAATATTCGGTTCGGTTAATCAGTTATTTCCGAGGTAGAATACTATATATACACCTTAATTATTTTTATGTTTCCATTAGACTTTATTAGATTTGTAATAACACCTTGGCATCACAAATCTACCAAAAAAAAAAGGCAAAAAAAAAAAAAAAAAAAAAAAAAAAAAAAAAAAAAGGTAACAAATCTACGTAAACACCCAAAATCAAGATTCTGGTTTACATTACTTGTGGCAACTTACCAAGTTGAACACCTCACCAGACCACCTCACCGACCACCTGCCATCACAATCCGCCAACATCACCACAACCACCACCGCTGTCGTAAATTCTTTTTCAATAAATACATCTTTTCAATTTTCATAATTTCATATATTCATAAGGATTCAGAAATCCTTGTATTAACACTAACATTGTTATAAAATGATGTCTCATTAAAACTCGGTAAAGCTTAGATGCAATAGTGTTAATGCCGATATCAGTGCTTTTGTTTCAGCAATAGCGACATCATATACTCGGTTCAACCCACCTTATTTAACCAAACTGCATAATTTGGCTACCAAGAAAGCAACCTCCAATCTCACATCGATAAAGAACCACATAATGTTATGCGGTATATATAAGATTGAAATGGTCAAAAAAACTTCCGTGTTTCCATAGTTCTTAGTTCACCAATGTAGAGTTTACGTAATCATATCTAACACATAAACATCTATACAATGAAAGAAAAGCACTCATAGGTTGGTATTTTGACCAACACATAGATACGCGTAATAGACGTATAGCAGCAGGTCGCTTGTTTTCATTTAGTCTATATCTCATAAGATAAAGAAACAACAAACAATGAGATACGGTTTTGAAGTTGCCTTGATATATAACATAACATTTGGAGATGACTGCAATACAATGGTAAAAACCCATCAGCTCGATTCTTATGAACACCATTTATCATCCATAAACCACCAGTACACCACCATATTAACCATCAATACACCATTATCCATTGCCATGCCGCCAAGCAAAACATTCTTTTGTCGCCTCCAAATCCCAGCAAAAAACCGAATATCTGATGAAGGAACAAGATAAAACAACTTTACTAAGACATAGCTTCTGTGTTTGCAATGTTAACTAAAAGGATATATAAAAAGATGAGATAAATATAACTATTATCATTAATATTATTATATACTAGTTCATTAAAATTTGTATCATCACTTATTAGATTTAAAGAAAGAACAAAATTTATCATCAAAATGTAGATGATCTTTGAGGTAATGGACTAATGGTGGATATGTTGGTAAGTGGTGCTGGTGGATGATGATAATGGGGGTTGTATGGTGATGATGGTGATAGAAGCCGGCAGCAATGGTCATCAAGAACATTAACTAAACTAATAAAGCTTAGAAATGTTATGAAAATATGAAAAAAAAGTTAAGTTATAAAATAAGATCATGAAAATTTAATAAAATGTGATATAGATTAATGTTAATTAATGAATGTTTTAAAAATAGTTGAATAGTTGAAGAATGTTATAAAAATAGGTCTGTTAACTTTCTTATGTTCATCTGAATTTTATTAGTGAAGATTGAATAGTTGAAGAATGTTATAAAAATAGGTCTGTTAACTTTCTTATTTTCATCTGAATTTTATTAGTGAAGACAAAAGAAAAAAAACAGTTAGTGATATCTACATTAGAAACAAACCATCAGCTCAGTTCTCACCACCACCAGCAACTATCATGCAGTCTGTACCCCTCTTCCCGCCACCAAACACCCATAACCACTCCATTGCCACTGCTAAATTTATCACCATAACTACACAAATGACAAGCAAAACACCCCCCATTTGGATCACCTCAAAGTCCCAACAAATCGAGTATCTTAGTGATGAAACAAAATAGAACAAAACAAGAAGGCAAGAGAGAAAATAAGGAGGAAGTGATTACCTTTTTACCCGCGTGAAAATATTACCATTTATATCTTCAGTGCAAGAGTTCTTTCCCATCTTTCTGGATGATAAGGTATGCAAGTTGCTATCTTCTTTCCTTGTACCAAAGGCAAATGGTGGTCATAGGGTACCTTTTCATGCCATACAAACTCATTTTCATGCTCATATTTTTTTAACAAATCAGTCATACTATCCATTTCTTGCTTAATGACCGTTCGCCATGATTCCAGTCCTCCTAAATTCTTCTGTACTTTATTTAATCCGAGTTTAAGGAGACCCATTGCAGTTCCAATTTGTCCCTCGGCTTTCACAGCTTGTGCCATGTATTTGTAACTTCTTAGCTCGTGTAACACTTTGGAACATGAAATGTAATCCTGCAAAATAACCAAAAAATAGCTACATTATATAAAGTGGCACGTCAGTGATCCAATTAGCCGTTCAAAAATATATATATATATATAAAGAGGACCTACAATGTCTACAAAAGGTGATTGATTCTGTTAAGGGCAACATCGCTAAATGGTAAACAAGCTTCACTGTTCATCCTTCATACTTTTTAAAGAGGTTTAAATGCTCAAGATTTATTTTAAAGTCAATGTAGTGATTTTTTGTTTCTTTTCTAAAAAATAAACTAGCAATCTAAATTATCAATTGCATTGGCAATTCTATAAGACACCTGACATGGTGCCCCACTTGAATAAAGTTAATGATGTAGCATCAATTACCTAACTTTATACAACTAGCATGCCATGTCAACACATGTAACCAAGGTAATACACATTGCAGGTCGATTTTTCAAAAAGTTCACAACAGTGAAATAAAACAGAGTGGTTAAACTTCTTAAAAAACAATGGACCAACTTGTGTGTAACAATGCTGAACCTTAATTACTTTTGGGTGACATTTGCCATTTTGTGATCATAAATTTCAGTTATACCATCAAGACTGGTGAGATATCTTTGCACTCTTTGGCTGCCGTTGCATAAAAATCCATGGCCTCGTCGAATAATTGAACAACACCATAATGCAGCTTCGCCAAAAGCCCATCAGCAGTTCCTTTCTCTTCAGCCTTCATTATAGTTACTATCTACATATTTTTAGTTTACAACAGAAAAATTAAAATACAAAATGATGGCTTTTTTTTAGAAAATGAAAAAGGAAGTAAAAGATTGAACTTAAAACCTGACCTGAGCCTCGGCCAAGCAAATTAAGTTCATAGCTGAAGAAACTGATGTCGTGGCTTCTGGTGGACCCTCAGGAGTAAGCACACCTTGTAAAGAGGGCAGAACCTCATGAGCCAAGTAGTGATAAATCCCTGCAGCTTTTCTAAATAGGGTCGTCGCTCGTACTAAATCTGTATAAAATTAATACAAAAGCTTACCGCACAATTTATCAATAACAATACAAAGTACAGCAAATCACGTAATAAAAAGTAACGATACACTATATTTGCACTCACAAAAAGGACCAACAAGTCAATTATCATGTCATATGTTGAAGGCAAACAAGTCAAGATTACCTTTATAAAAAGCAACTACAGGCTATATTTCACTCAAAAGGACAAGTCAACTATCATGTCATATGTTGAGGGCAAACAAGTCAAGATTACCTTTATTCAAAATTTCTGAAAGTTGGTTATAGGTGAAAACAAGACACGTTACCTGATCAGGAGATCAGATCAGAAGTTGGTTACCTTTTTATGTAATTTACCATATAAACAGCAAAAATATGAATCTTTTTGAGGAATTACTTTCTACCTGTGACTAGAACTTGCGAAGCCCATTCTCGAAGCTGTGCACCATAAAAGAACAAAACGATTCCAAGCTCAAACCGCAACTTATCAATCTGAAAGAACTTAGGACCCATGAGATTGAAGAAAGATGAATGACTAAGAGGACTAGTCCACCTTATTCTGAGCCTTGAAGTCCAACCGATCACCCGTGGATCATCCCCAATTAAATCAACATGTTGAACCAAGTTCTCCAATAATGGCAAATATAGTTCTAGCTTTTGAATATCCTGAAATTGTAACAACAACAATATTCAGATACTACAAAGTTCAATTTTCAAAACAACTGTAAACTTGAGACATAAATTAACCAAAAAAATGTTACTTGTTCACATTGAGAGGTCAAGCCCCCAGACATCTCCCTTGCAATTGCATCTGTAATGGAGTTGTTTTCATTGATCAATTCAACACCCACACGCTTCGAGCTTAACTCTTTCAATTGTTCAAGAGTGCCCGAATCTTGAGCACAGTATACATCCTCAAACACAATCTGTTCAAAACAACTAAAACCCATAATCAAAGCACAATTTTCGGTATCACAGTGCAATTACAGACTAATAATAACGTAAATCGAGTATTTACACCTTACACGAAATTACCCAACACATTACACGTCAATTTCAGAACATATGCACACACAAAATCAAAGCCCTAATTCAACTGCTTGTGCGTAAAGACGTTACCTTTTTGGTTCTAAGCTTTGAAGGATCTTTGAATTGAAGCATCGCTAACTCGAATCAACGTTTTTCGGTGGTTTTTGAAGATGAAAAATAGGGTTTTGCGATGCTTTCGATGCTTACATGAAGTGTGTGCTTTAAATCCTCAATTGAATTGGGCCTTGAAGAATTAATTAGTTAATTACATTAATCATTTACAGGTTTAGGAAACAGCTAGAGGATTTTGATGGTGATGTTGACCCCAAAAGTCTTCCTCCATTCTAATTCAGTTTCTTGTATGTTAAGAATTTGGGGTTGATGGTGACTCTAACGCGGTTCCAGAATCTTCCATCCGGTTTCAGTTTGGGCTTGTTTCATACAAAGTCCGGCTGCATGACGCATATTTTGATAAGCGGTTCGGTTTAACCGCTCTGATAAGATATAAAAAACGGTTATTAGAAAAAAATCAGGATTTAGGGTTTAGTGTTGTACTGTGAGTGTCGAGTTAAGTTGTCTTTATTATTAGCGGTCCGGTAAGACATTATTTCAACAATCAAAATCTAATTTCACGATCTTATCTCGATCATTCTATGGTTGTCTCTCAAGAACCATTTTACTTGTCTTTTTAATCTTATTAGACATGTTTTAGGTTATTAAAACATTACCAAGTAGACAGGTAACCAAAAGGGTATGCAAGATTTAATTTCTTCAAAAATAAACATTACGAGATTAAAACGTTTTATAATAAGTTAGGGTCTTGATAACAACCATAACTTCATGTGTTTCAATCAGTTCCATAACTTAACCATTATGTTAACATCTATTATTTTCAAACAAAATAAATAGTGATTTGCAAGTTTTGTTTGTGTTCTCAACAAGCTCCTAATGCAGATACAATTTTTGATGCAATTTGTACAAACACCTAATACCACCATTTTTACGAGAGTTTTAGACGTTTTTCTGTTCATTCCCCCGTTTGCTTTGTATGGATCTTGTATAAAGAATGACAAAATATTATTATATTATTGATCTATTGTTTTTCCTCGAGATTCTTTTCTATATTTCTAAACCTCTATTTGTTGGCTCAAAAACACAACTTAAATTATATTCTAAAATAGAGTTAATCTCGATTTTTGTCTCTTTGTTTTATAAATTGTCTTCACTTGAGTACCAACATTTTATTTTTGTCTCCATTATTGACTTGAGTTTTGCAAATCGTTTCTATTTGCGTATTTTTGAAAAACGATGTTAATATTTTCTGTTAGATTTTTTAAAAAATACCAAAATATCCATATGGGCTTAAATAATTTATAAAAAATATAACCATCTCACTTTTTAATTTCTCTCCACAACACCCCACACCACCGCCACCACACGCCGCCATCGGCACACACAACCGCACCACACAACACAGCCGACACACCACCGCTGCCGCCACCGCCACCTTCGTCTTCAACTAAAACCGTTGTAAAAACCTAGATCCATATGGATTAAAATAATACAATATCTATTACAATTTCAGATTCCATGGTTTGAATAAGAACCGTTTGACCTCTGGATCGAGGGGAACTACGAGAACTGAGTTGGAGTTTATTTGTGTTGGGTTTGATATAGGGATTCTTTGCTGCAATTAGTTGACATTAATGGATGTTATGAAGAAGATGATGAGGTTTAATTCAACTTAGATCTGATAATCCATGGAGGCTAATTGATGTATCTGATAAAAGTGATATGTTGAAGAAGAAGATGATTATTTGTGAATGTTTGAAATCTTGAGTTTTTGTGAGTACAAATTAGTTTCTCTATAGGGTTTGAGTAGGATGTAAAGGAGAGTTAAAACAAGGGGGTAGAAGATGAGAGAAGAGAGAATTGACACATTGAATGTTTTTGCCTGATGGATCTTATTACTTGATGGTTTTGGTGGTGGTATGTGGTTGGTTTTCGATGGTATGTGACAGTGGCTAGTTTCCAGTAGTGGTTGTCGTGGGAGATGCTGAATTGTTGATGATGATGGTGGAAAGCGTGATAGATGATGATGATGATGATGATGATGATGATGATGATGATGATGATGATGATGATGATGATGATGATGATGATGATGATGATGATGATGATGATGATGATGATTATGATGATGATGACGACGATGAAAACGATGATGATGATGATGATGACGATGATGACGATGATGACGATGATGACGATGATGATGATGATGATGATGATGATGATGATGACAATGATGATGATGAT
>BJCO01040699.1:6279-16565 GCA_018326465.1 Flaveria floridana
ATTCTCCCCCCCCCCCCCCCCACTACTCTTCTTTGTGGTACATAGGGATCGATGATTGCTTGCTAAAACTCCACTTCTTCCTCTACCTCTTCCTGTCATTTCTTCTATACCCTAGCACGTAAACACATACACATTTAGGTTATAGACGTCAAAACTCCCACAACAAGAAATAGTTCAAGACACAATGGCATATGCAATTCTTATATGTCATATTATCATGTGTATATACTCTTCGCTCACCAGTATCCCATTATTTATCTTATATTTTTTATTCCCACTGGCCCTCTTGATTCTAGTTTAAGTCTAAGAACTGAGGATTAGTACCAAAATTCTTTTATACTATGTCTTTAATACTTGCTTATCATAACCCAATTTCATGAGTTTAGTTGAATTTAACTCTCAATCTTATATATAGTACTTAATGCAACAGAAGTATTAGCAATGTCTTACCAATAAAATCTATCATTTATCCAATAATCCTCAATGAATAATTGAAAAGAACTTGAATTCAAATGCTAAACCTTTTCCTCTAATAGCCATCGGATGCATTCTTGCTCGCATTTCCCTTACTATTACTACTAGAAGGGTCAAACACTCATTAAATACATTCTAAAATACAATCTAAATAGGCCAAATTATGTTAATGAGTTCTAACATTCTCGATTCAGTATACTCATTTACAAAAATCATGTTAACGCAAAAAATTGTTTTAAGTATCAACTAAAAGATTTACATACAAGCTCAAAGCCATATGAAAGTCCTCTATCACATATTGGGCTATAACAAGATGTCCTTTTATACTCATGAAGTGTTTAAAGATCCTCTAATGCTCACAATGTTGCTCTAATGTCCTCCCATACAAGATTAGCCAAAGGTCATCTATTCACTTATGAGGCTGGTCGAAGGTACTTTACTACAATTAAGGCTACCATGAAAGTCCTTTAACATTTATGAGGCTGCCCAAAGGTCATCTATAATATCTAAATTACTAAACACCCATCTATTACAAACACATACAAATTATAATGAACAAATTATGTATATGTGTGTAGCTATAATATATTTAAATTGAAATGATATCATTTAAAACTTTTAATTTTTTTCTTTTGATCTTTCTTGTCTTCTCTTATCTGTGACATCTTGCTTGCCCTTTTAATATGCTATTTATCCATGCTTCGTTTAGTTCAATAGCAGCGAATTTTATAACAGACGATTCTTGCAAGAAAAGCATACATCTTAGCCAAAACAACTAAAAAGACAACATAACTTAGAAACTCACATTAATGTTTTCTTTTGTTGTAAACCATCAACCTCACATAATTCCTCCTAAGACTTCTCACTTCTTTTACATCCTATAATCTAACGTCTCACAATCAGTTTATATTTAATATTAAATAAAACTCTCCTGATCAATTATTGTATTGATATGATTACTACCACGTAATAACCTAAATCTTAGGGCCATAATGTGTTACCTCACATTGATAGTAACCATCAAAACATGCTTTTCACACAATCACCACATCTCATAATCGACGACCTCATCTGATGTTCTTGTTGTTGTCGCCCATTTTTAACCATTGTCAATCATCTCTTGATTATCTCTCTCGCTCTCTCTTTCTCTCTTGATGGCTCTCTCATCTCCCCCTCTCTCCAATACAACTGCCGAATAAATGAGGGGGCGTGGGGTTAGTCGATCGGACATATAGGAGGAGATTAGATGGATTTGTTAAGTTCGTTAGGATGATTATCATATAAATTAATGTTAGTTTCAAACTTTTGAGAATATCTCATCATTCCTTAATTAAACTTAAAATATATACAACGCTATTTATCCCGTCGAATAAAAACAACCTAGTATTTATTCATTAAATAAATCAAGTATTACATCATTGGGCCATAAGCTGGTTAAGCTTAGCCAAAAACTAAAAATTGTGTCGAGCTGGTTGGGTTTTGTATTAGTAGTGTTTTGACCCTAAATTTATGCTATCTCGACTCGCTTGTTTAACAGAGAAATAATTTTACAATTCATGATGCTTTTTTATCTACCTAAAATGCATTCATATTCAAATTTCTAGCATCTATTTTTTCTTTTTAGCATTTACCACATGAAAATTAAATGTTCTTTTGTCCCTTTTTATATTTGGTACAATTACTGTGCATAACCTTCCATTTGGTGCAAAATAAGAGGACCCCATAACAATAGAAGGTATAATCAGGGGATTGACTAGTCAACAGGACTAATATGTATATAAAAACAAACGAGTCATAAATGTATGTATGCAAAAATAGAAAAGAAAGAAATTGCCCAAAAAGACAACAATAAGTAATTGTGGTACACTATCAGCATAATAAATAGGGTTGACACTGTCAATTTTTGTGTACCTCATTTACCATCCTAAAAACAAATGACTTATTTAACCAAATTTAAGTACTAAACCTCATTTTGAACTAAAAATATATATATATATATATATATATATATATATAATAATAATAATAATAATAATAATAATAATAATAATAATTACTCTACAATTTTTAAAATATTGACTTATGTAGATGTTAATATTTATTAATAATAAACTTAAAAAAAATATTGCGCTCAATGTAGAAATAGAGTTATAACTTAATCAAGCTCAAACTTGAGCTCTCTTAAAATTATATAAACATATCTAGATCTTAAATCGAGTCGAGCTTGTTTACGAACCTAAAATGGCTTAATTATCCTAATGGTATTAAGGATTTCCCTTACATATGTGATATTGGTTGTAGAGAGTCAAATACTCGTAACTTAATGACACCACATTTTCTCACACCTTCTATTGTGCGTGCGGGAGCGTTCATCATAAACTACTTCAAGATTCATGATACTCCCATCACATTACTATTATTATTAAATACATTCAGAAGCTATCTACTGTGTGTAATTAAGTGTGTGAGAGATATAGAGATACTGTGTGTGTCACGGGTTTATCTTGAAAGGCTCTTATTTCACAGTCCTAGACCAGACACACAGACACATATTCTCTCCTTCTTCTCTACATAATCGAGGCTCACACCCATCTCCACCAACTCTCTTAATTTCTCTCTCTCTATACAATCTTTAACATCAACAGCAACATTCAAACAATCTATCTGATATACAGAGCGAAATTAGTGAAAGAAACTTAGTGATCTTTTTAGTGGCAATGATGTTGGATAATGCTAATTGTGATGGTGGGATATTGTTGTCATTAGACTCCCACAAAGCAGTCCCTGCACCCTTCTTGACAAAAACTTACCAGTTGGTTGATGATCACACCACCGATCACATCGTCTCGTGGGGCGAAGACGACGCCACCTTCGTCGTCTGGCGACCCCCCGAGTTCGCCCGTGATCTGCTTCCGAATTACTTCAAACACAATAACTTCTCGTCCTTTGTTCGCCAGCTTAACACATATGTAAGCCAAACATCCCCTCATAATTAGTTCTACTATTTTATGTTTCTTGATGCGTAAAAAATAAGTTTTAGATTACATACACCACTTGAACTCTAAACGGCACTTATAAGTTGCAGTTTATGACTGTAAACTGCAACTTTTAATTAAGCTGCAGTTTAGTGACCGGAAACTGCAGTTTACAGTTTACCGTATTGTTACGGTAAACAGTACTTGTAAACTGCAGTTTATTGATTGTAAACTGCAGTTTACTGTAATGTTAAATGTGTTATAAGTGTGATGATGGTGATAGTGATACTGATATCGGTGTTTTTTTGTGTTTTGTTTGATTAGGGTTTCAGGAAAATAGTACCAGATAGATGGGAGTTTGCAAATGAGTTCTTCAAGAAAGGAGAAAAGCATTTACTATGCGAGATCCACCGTCGGAAAACGTCTCAACCACAAGTGCCACTAAACCACCACCACCACCACTTCACCGCCATCGGCGGTGGCGGTGGCGGTGGCGGTGGCGGTGGCGGCAGTGGTTTCTTTACATACCCAACTACACGAAGCATATCTCCACCAGATTCCGATGATCACTTATACTCCGACAACTCACCACCACTATCTTCACCCACCACCACCGCCACCACCGCCGCCGGAGGTATGATCGGAATCTTTCACACCACCGGCGGCCGCGGCAACTCCGTCACGGCGTTGTCTGAGGACAACGAGCGCCTACGGCGGAGCAATAATATGTTGATGTCGGAGCTTGCACACATGAGGAAGCTTTACAATGATATTATCTACTTCGTGCAGAATCATGTGAAGCCTGTGACACCCAGTAATTCATATCCTTCATCACTTCTTCTATCTTCAAACATGATGCGCAAACAACAGCATGAACAACAATCGTCGTTATCGAACGTTGGTGGTAATAAAACACCACACCTTCGAACGAACAACAACGTTGTTGATGAGAACAATGTTAATGTTAATAGATCGACGAAGCTGTTTGGAGTGCCGTTGTTGTCGAAGAAGAGGCTGCATCCGGAGTATGGGCATAATAATACGATGGTGGAGACTCATAAACAAAGGTTGGTTCTTGAGAATGATGATTTAGGGTTGAATCTTATGCCTCCTTCTCCATGTTAACTGTTTGTGTGTTGTGAAACGATTCGTTAATCAAGAAAACTTGTTGAGTTAAAGTTAGGTCTTTTATATCTTTCTTACTGAAGATTTTATCATTAATTTAGTCATTTACTGTTGTTATTGTTTAGTTTTGTGAGATCTGTTTGAGTGTGTGTGTTTGATGTTGCTGATGAATTGATTAACCAGATGTAAATATAAAGTTTTGAATCTCCAACAACATGATTTAGTCTGATCACAAGGGATCTACTGTTAAAATCATTATAACTACGTTCTATATATGGATATAATTATTTGGGCTCGAGTACCAATTTCTTGTTCTTGTTTTAGTATTTCTTTCTGGGATTTTTGTTTTGATATTGTAAGTTTCAGTTGAGCCTCATTAATGGCATAAAGACGAGATCAAAGATGCCTTTGATCAGTGATGTCTTCTGTGCATATAAGACTTCTCATAAGACAAATGCTTGTGTTCAGTGCATTTATGGTTATCTCACGTACGGTTCAACCTATGTATTTATCAAGTCTAATTACACCTAAACCCTCGATCTGAAGCCCACCTACTTGAGTTTAAAAGAAGTTTTATGTTCGAATAGATGTTTTAAGTTCGAATCTTGTTCAGTTATATTAGCTTACGTTTCATTAATTTGTTGATATCATCAATAGTATGATCGATCCCGTGAGTTTTCCAAGTAACAGAGTTTTAAAGTCAAGAGTTCAATTAAACTTTGACAACTGAATCATGGTTTGATAATTTGTTACATACTTATGCATAGAAAGTTGAGAACTTTAAAACTTTGAAATGATGATGGAATTAAAATCATTTGACCTAGAGAAGTAGCACGGGAGCATGATCCAGGAAAAGAAGAAAAGAAAAAGGGGTTATCATCATCATCATATCTTTGTGATTAACGTTAATTAATCTTTAATAAACTAAGTAATTTGTAGTACTAATAATGATTAACTAATTGAAAAAAATAATAATTTATTTTGTCATGTGAGAGTATAAAGAAGACAAATAGTTGAAAACAAAAATGATTTTAGAAAGGTGTAAAAGAGAAGGGAAGTTTGAGTTGTTCGATGAAAGTGAAGTATGGGTGAAAAAATAGTCTAAAAATGTTGCTTTGAAACGTTCCAATCAATCCAAAACACTTCACTTGCTTGCTTCTTCTTCTGATGACCACCGAACGTTAAAAAGGAAAAGAAAAACAAGACAAATTTGAGCTAGACTCACTACAAGAAAAGGAGTCTATGGTGACAAGATCTATGACGGCGACAATGGTGCATCGCCATAGGTCGCTTATCACGACGACATGTCGTCACTATAGGTTCTGTTAGGTTTTTGGCTACTGCAGACCTATGGCGACGACATGTTGTCGCCTTAGGTGCAACCTATCGCGACGACATAAAGGTTGTCATCAAATGTTGCCGTCATAGGTCATTTCATTTTAATATTGATTTATTTTAAATCATACAAAAAAAATTAAAGAAATGGTGTGTAGTCTATGGCGATAACATGTCGTCACCATAAGTAAAAACCAATTTTTTTATTTATTTTTTTTAAATAACTTGGAGGGAAATATACCCTCCTTTTATGAAACACCTATGGTGACGACATGTCGTCGCCATAAATGTTAAATAAATTTTTTATGATTAAAATAAATCAAATTAATTTTTTTTCTCTAATAAGGTGTTAAATTTTTTTAAGAATTTAATATTAATAAAAATAATAATTATAATTATAAATATCATTATTAATAATAATTTATGTACATGTCATTGCTATTATGAAAAGTATTATTGTTATTATTATAATATTATTATAATTATAAGTCATAATATTAATATTAACAAATATTATATTTATTAATTATAATTATAAGCCATAATAATAATATTAACAAATATTATATTTAAAACTAAATAATGATATTTAATAACCCTATGGCGACGACTCGCCATATCGTCGCTATAGGTTGTATTTATTTATTAAAATTAAATTAAAAAATACAAATTTAATAATACCGACAATGATTTGGCAACGATATGTCGTCACCACAGACCTCTATGGCGACAAGGTTTATTGCGACTACAAATTTTTGAGCTATTGCGACAAGTCTATGACTACTGACCGTATGACGACGACAACCGGACCCTATCGCAACGAATTTTTGTCGTTGCCATAGGCACGTTTTCTTGTAGAGTGCGTTCGAGAGTTCGAACTACAAAATAATAACTAATAAATAAATAAATAAATAAATAAATAAATAAATAAATAAATAAATAAATAAATAAATAAATAAATAAATAAATATACACACATAGAGATGAAATGAGCATAATAATAAATTATTAGGAGACGAGAATAAAACAAATCTAAATTGTAAATTTATTCTTATTAGTTGCTAGTATTTTTAATTACAAATACGTACATGTTATGTATATAAAAACCATTAAACTAAGTTGTTGAAGTGTATCTTAATAACGTACACATACATGCACGTTATATACATAAATAATATATCAAAACTAATTTATTCATATTTTTGTTAAAATTAGAGTGAGGAATAATAAAAATTACTTTTATGTCGTTTTTTTACCTTTAAAACTTTTGAAATTAAGATATATTTATTTTACAAAGCAAAAGCCGTTTTGTTTTCCAAGTAAAAACACATTTTTATTAATTAAATAATATTATCCTCCATCAAATAAAGCGCTTTATAGCTTAAACCAATATTTTGACTAATATATATGTTTCGTTATACAAATACGTATATGTATATGTGTTTGTAACCAGTTTAGTGGTTATATATATATATACTACAAAATTTTTGACCATTTGCGACGACACATGTTGCCGCTATTAGCCTTAAAAGTCACCGCTAATAATTTGTTGCTAATGACCAATAATTCGTCGCTAATGGGTCGTCGCTAATGGTGTCGCTGCTAATAATCTTTATGTTGTCGCTAATAATTCACCGCTATTTGTTGTCGTTTAAAAAAATTTCTGGATGACTATTCCGCTAATGGTCAATTTTTTAAATATTTTTTAATATTTTTTTAAATTTCCAGTTTCAACCGAAATAAACCTAGATTTCCCGATAACATTCAAATTTTATACAACTAAATCTAGATTTCGTAATATCATACAATCATACATAAGTACAAATATAAGTAATTTAGCCATAATTAAAAGTTAAACATAAGTACTCTAAAACAAACGTAACCCAGTGATACAATATGCCGTTCATCCCCCTCCTCCGAATCATCTTCTTCAGCTTGATTTGGAGCCTTTGCAAAGCACCAATTAACTGTGTAATTTGTAACATAAAATCCGCATTTTGAAAAAGACTTGAAATTTGTTCATGCAAAACAATATATACATTTATATTTTGGTAAATTACATTAAGTGTTAATTAATTATGTTAAACCAAACACACTTAATATACTTAGAAACATTCTAAAATTATATCATTTAAACCCATTTAAACCCGGCCGTTTTGACACAAAATGGGACCTTTGGAGAATTCAGGGAGATCGCGAGAAAAATCAAGGTCGGCTGGGAATACCGTGCCCCCCGTTACGTTTACTTACCTACCCACTTTAATTACCGGTCCACACACCAATTCTCCAAAGGTCCCAGCCGACCTTGATTTTTATGGTAAAAGAGAACATGTCGAAAAACTAAGACGATATCATACCAAACGGGAAAAAACTTAAAACGTGTGGGGGAAATGGAAAAAAAATGATGTGGCGCTAATATATCACACAAAAAAAACAAAACTATTGTAGTGTTTTACAACCAAGTGATAACGTTTATAATTTTTATCCTTCTTTTTCTTCTTCTTTTTTTTAACGACAAAATTTAATTAAACTCTAAAAAATACACTAGCAATAAGGTAGAAGCACAAAATATAAAATATTAAACATTCATGAAGATTATAATTAGAATTTAAAAATATGTGGTTGTGTGTACATGTGTATGTTTGTGTATATATCTTATGCATGTATGCATACATGGAGAGAGAAAAGGAAATCTTGGTCGTCAAGTGTAATGATTCCTATCCGAATAAGAAAACCCTAACCCTAGTTTGGCATACCTACTTGGTAAGCTATACCTTCTTCTATTTATATCTCTTTCTTGTTTCGATGCGCCACGTGGATATTGCATGTGAGTAGAAGGTTACGTCTCTTCCAAACTGGCGAGATTGGGAGCAGTAGTATAGTATATTATTATAAGTAGATACCATTGCCTTTCATATTATAACATATTCACCCCTCACCTTTTCATCACATAACATATTCCATCCAACTTTTTGATATATTCCAAGTGGAACAATACATTTTTAAATGTGAAACAAAGATTGATCCACTATATATGTACAAGTTTGTTTTTGCTTTATTTTAATGCATAAATGCTTTTTCCGTTAAAAAAAAATGTATGTATAAGTTTGTGTTAATTTTTTTAGATGATTAAAGAGTTATGTTACATTTTTTGTCTAAACTCCACATTGTGTGTTAGATCTTATCTATCGTATTTAAAGAAGCAGATCTCGCATGTTTTATATGAATTGTATTTTGATCATTCTTCTTTTTTTTTTTTGCTCGTTTTTACTACAAACCTAGGAATTTAGTTTTTTCCTTTACAGTTTGTAGAAGATTCTCAATTACTAGAGTGTGACCGCCCAAACAAAATGAAGGCGTTGATTATACTATTCTTGTCATGAAAATTAACATATATATGCTCAAAAGTGAGAAAATGATAAAAATGTATGTTATTTTAAAAGAAACAAAAATATTTATTGTCTTATTTTGACAATAGTGGCATTTTGGAATCAAGACAAAGGATGTCGCATCTTCATGTCATTTCTCCATCCATGTTAGCTTTTTCGTCTGGATCTTATCATATAATCACATAAGTTATAAGATGGAACAAATACAAGCAATTCAATAATCCATTAGTTGGTGTTACTTGACTTTTTATGTTCTCTCACAAGTTTAGTTTTCTTTTTAAAACGTTTTATTTTACACGCATCTAACTCTAAACTATCCATTTACATGTTATATTAATGTCAAACATAAATTTATCTGTTTACATGTAACGTTAACGTCAAATATATAATCCAAAGTGTCTGGCTTCACAAATCAATAGTCTTAATACAACATCACATGAACCATGCTAATCGTAATCGATGGAAGGTCTCAATGTCATAGTTGTTGCGTTTCGACTACAACTTTAGTTAAAGGATGGTTTAGTCATTCAACCAAAGATGGGGGTTTGAGGAGGGTTCATTGTTAAACACTTTATCGATTGCAAAAGTTAAAGGATGGTTTAGTCATTCAACCAAAGATGGGGGTTTGAGGAGGGTTCATTGTTAAACACTTTATCGATTGCAAAAGTTAAAGGATGGTTTAGTCATTCAACCAAAGATGGGGGTTTGAGGAGGGTTCATTGTTAAACACTTTATCGATTGCAAAAGTTAAAGGATGGTTTAGTCATTCAACCAAAGATGGGGGTTTGAGGAGGGTTCATTGTTAAACACTTTATCGATTGCAAAAGTTAAAGGATGGTTTAGTCATTCAACCAAAGATGGGGGTTTGAGGAGGGTTCATTGTTAAACACTTTATCGATTGCAAAAGTTAAAGGATGGTTTAGTCATTCAACCAAAGATGGGGGTTTGAGGAGGGTTCATTGTTAAACACTTTATCGATTGCAAAAGT
>BJCO01040704.1:0-15985 GCA_018326465.1 Flaveria floridana
TTGAGGGACTAATGTTGTAATAATGTCATAGTTGAAAGACTAGTTATGATAATAGTTAGTTAGATTGTAATAAGAGTTGAGGGACTAATGTTGTAATAATGTCATAGTTGAAAGACTAGTTATGATAATAGTTAGTTAGATTGTAATAAGAGTTGAGGGACTAATGTTGTAATAATGTCATAGTTGAAAGACTAGTTATGATAATAGTTAGTTAGATTGTAATAAGAGTTGAGGGACTAATGTTGTAATAATGTCATAGTTGAAAGACTAGTTATGATAATAGTTAGTTAGATTGTAATAAGAGTTGAGGGACTAATGTTGTAATAATGTCATAGTTGAAAGACTAGTTATGATAATAGTTAGTTAGATTGTAATAAGAGTTGAGGGACTAATGTTGTAATAATGTCATAGTTGAAAGACTAGTTATGATAATAGTTAGTTAGATTGTAACGGCTGTGTATAAGTCTGTTGTTCTTGATTGTAATCGGTATGCGAATAATGAATTAGTTCATCTTCTTCTCTTACGATTCTGTTGATTCATTGTTCCCTATCATTTACCCTTCATACAGTTGTTGTGTTTACATTCAACAAGTACAGTTTTCAATTTGGTTATGCTTCTAACAAATTTTATTTATTGTTTTGGTATTTAGCAGCTGAAGTCACTACTGACATAATTGTAACCACAATTCCACTAATAGTTTTAAGCTTCTAACCTTCACAAGGTATGTCAAATGCATCTTAATATAAGACCATACGAAAGCAATTGTACTAGAACTACTGCTAAACCTTTTTTGTTATTTAGTTTCGCTAAAGCAATTTACTTTAACAATATTGTTCATTTGATTTTTGAAGCTCGTGTGTCTTTTGTTGATTCAGTGTGCAATTATAGAACTTAGTGTTTTCTAGAATGGTGCAAAAATAATTTAAAAGCTAAAATGTGAATTCCAAGATTGAATTTTCCATGGTATACCTGGTATAGATGTTGCTTACCATGTGTTTCTTAATATTATTTTACTTTTGGGTACTTAACTATTGGATTATTTGTTAGAAATTTTCTTCCAAATTACATGACGGACGTGTACTGGTTTGCATACTCTTATTAACCTGCCTACTTTCAAACGAAAGAAGCATCATCTGCCAAAAAAACAAAACCCAAACTTTAATGTTTACCTGCATGTGGAAATCCATACAAGACAGAATAATTTTACAACCACCTCTACAATAGCACTAATTTAGTTCTATAAGTTTTGTTAGGTTAGTTAAAACATCTTTGTTGCAGTCTACAGATTTAATGATACAACAATATTGGAAGCTTGGTTGTTTTTGCTTTTGATAATCTCATTTTGGATGAAGAATGTGAAGCAATAATGACAACTCACTTTGTCGTCGCATATCTATTTCAAGCTATGCCCGAAGAACTTGTTCTTCAAGTTTATCATCATACGAAAGACAAAGATATTTTGGGAGATCGACTTGAAGACTCGATTTGTGGGGTTTGACATGGGCAAATAGGCTAGACTACAAAGAGTAGAATAAGAAACAAAATCTTTGAGAATGAAAGACTCTAACACCCTCGACAAGTTCACCGGGAAAATTAGCATGTAAAAATAGATTAGTCCTAAAGCTTCTAAGGATTTGTAGCAGCAAGGTTCATACAATTTGTTGTTGCATCTAGATAATTTGCGAACCTTAATACCATGCAGTTTCAAAAAGCTATTGAAGGGTTAAAATATTAGGAAGAACACATAAGAAGTCAATTAAGGAGGAAGACATGCATGACAAGCTTCTGCTCACCAAAGATGGAAAGGAGAAAGCAAAGAAGCAAAGATGTGAAAATTGCAGTCATGGAAATCCAAATGAAACAAACATAAGACGTGGCCAAAGTAGAAAGTGGAAATCATGAAGAATTAAAGTTGTTAAGCAATTCCAAAAAACTAAAAATCACATAAGATGCTACAAGTGTAATGAACTCGAACATTTCAGACATAAATGTCCAAAGTGGGAGAAGAATGAGGAGGTTAATTTAACCCGATACGAGGATGATTAACCAACATCGTTGTAAAGGCAAATTTAAGCTTGAAGAAAGTTAAAGACCTCCCTTAAAACTAAGTTTTGGTTAAGGGGGTGTATCAGAAGTTTAAACTAAACTTCTTATTAACATTATAAGGTTGGCATGTCATTACTTTGTTGCACCGTTCCTCTCTTGCTTCTACTTAGTAGGTATGATGGGTGAATGAACCAATCCCTCGTTAGATTAGATGAAGCTTCATCGCTTACGGTACAAGAAGGGTAGTCCTTTCATTGCCTAGCAGGATTATGCATAATGGGATAGACCGATCATCATTGTTGTGCCAGTTCCATCTAAGGTGAGAAGGGATTGAGATCTTTCTCGTGAAAATGGTCTTTAATTTGTAGTGTAATGTATGTTTAGGTCAAACTTGTAATGTTGAGTGTAAGCAGTCATTAGATTCATCAGTGTTTTATTTCCGAAGTTGTGTTGTTTGGAATGCACCGATTGGAAGCGTATATATACGTGTGTATGGTTTCATATTGTTAATAAATATATATATTCATGGTTTGTGTTCAATGTCAGATTGCCAAGAAAAAACCCATTATTTGGATTACTTTCAATAGAAGTTGAGTCCTTAGGATCAATAATGAAAAATAAAACATATATATTTCAAATGTGTATGGTTGATAACGACCCTAAACTATTGGTAGAATCTGTTTTGCTCAAGATTTTCGGTTGTATTTTATCCACAAACTTTTTGGCTCCTACAATTATAAAGTGTATTGTATGATGATTATGCAAAAACCTAAAACGCACCAATGGCTTCATTGTTCAAAACCTGCATTCTCCTTCTCCTTCAATTCTTGTTGTTTTCTGTAACTGCAGCCCGGAATATAGATCCCAATAATGGTGTAATCGATTACACAAAACCAGAGATTGAGACCAACTTTAAAGGATCATGGGTGGTTGATAATCGGAATGCGGGTGTGGCTGCAATGCAGCTCCAATTGATGCCTAACGATAGGGTGGTCTGGTTTGATTCAACAACACTTGGGCCTTCTGCTATCAAATTGACTCCCAAGGGAAACTGTCCCCCGAACCCTGATCTAAAGAATCAGCCTGATTGTTTCGCGCATGCTATCGCATACGACTGGAAAACCAGAAAAGTTAAAACCCTTGTGGTATGTTTTAAGATGATTAGAAATACATAACGTACATTAAAGATCGAGTTGTATGTTAGTATGTGACCTTATTTTCTTCATGGCAGCTGTCAGGTGAACCATGGTGCTCGTCAGGAAACTTGTGGCCTAATGGTAACCTTGTGGCTACCGGAGGTACCTTTAGTGGTGTCAAAGCAGTTAGAATGTTGCCTAAAGATGATCTGAAAGCAAACTTTATTGAAAGAAAAGATGCTCTTGGTGACTACAGATGGTACGTGAAAAAAGTTGTAGATTGTACATATGTTATATATAACGGAAGGCTTATAGCGCACGTGCGTTACATGGTTTGATACAATGTGTTATCGTATGATATGGATATGAATCAATCACAGGTATTCATCTAATCAGGTTTTGGAAGACGGGAGCGCGATCTTGGTTGGAGGGCGGGATTCCTTCAGCGTTGAGGTCGTGCCACCATCACTTGACTTCAAACCGAGGAAAATGGACTTACCTTTCCTCAAACAAACATGTACCCCCCCAAAGGCGACAATACATTTCATCGAGAACAATCTCTACCCGTTTGTTTACCTACTTCCAGATGGAAATGTGTTCATTTTCGCAAACGACCGGGCCATCAACTTAAGCCCCTTATCAGGCAAGGTTCTTAAAGAGCATCCAGTGTTGCCAGGAGGAGCGCGCAACTACCCTGCTTCGGGCCTGTCGGCTCTTCTTCCCCTCAAAATGTCTGAAGACAACTCACATCCACTTAACGTTGAGGTCGTCGTTTGCGGGGGTAACAAACACGAGGCGTTTGAAGTGGTTGATGCAAAGCCTGTTGGACAAAAAGTATTTGTACCAGCTTTAAAGGACTGTCATAGAATCCATCCGTTGATGGAAGGTGCAAAATGGGAGAATGAACAAGACATGCCAACACCAAGGCTCATGGGTGACCTTTTACACCTCCCTACCGGAGACCTCATCATGCTCAACGGCGCGAAAAAGGGTAGTGCCGCTTGGGAAAACGCCATAGATCCTAACTTTGTCCCGGTTTTATATAAACCTTTTAAACCAATGGGCCAAAGGTTTAGGGAAATGGCTCCTACAACTATTGCAAGAATGTATCACTCAACCGCAGCATTGTTACCCGACACAAAGATCCTGGTCGCGGGGAGCAACCCGCACCAGTTCTACACGCACAACGTCCAGTTCCCGACGGAGTTGAGAGTTGAGAAATTTTCTCCTCATTACTTAGACCGTGCACTTAACAAAGACAGGCCTGAAATCAATCAACAACGTAGTGATAAGGTCTTCAAGTATGGTGCACCATTTAAGGTTTCAGTCACATTCAAATCTAAGGTGAAGTTGTTGTTGGGTGAGGCTAAGTTAACCTTGATTTACCCACCCTTCACAACTCATGGTTTCTCTCAAAATCAAAGGTTGATTGTTCCCACAATAAAGGGGATTGATAATAATGTGATCACGGCTCTTGCACCGCCATCCGGGAAGATTGCGCCTCCCGGCTACTATATGTTGTTTGTCAATCGTCTTGGCGTTCCTGGACATGGTATTTGGGTTCATATTGACTAGTACAGATATATGGAGACCCTTGTACGTGTTCTTGCAACCTTACAAACTTTATTAAGGCTTTTCATATGTTTCCTCTTTTATAATTTTAGTTTTATCATCAAGCTAGGGACATATATAGAAGGCTTTTTATAACCGTGTGAAGATAGAAATATATAATTAGTTTCAGTCAGTTTCATTCGTGAAATAGTCACTAAGGCTGCGTTTGGTTGGAAGAATGGAATTGAATGGAATGGAATTGAGAAACTAGTATACTTTTCAAGTAAAATTATGTTTGAGTGGGTAATGAAATGTAAAACCCAAGAGAATGTTTCACCTCAAATTCCCTTGGTTGTGGAATTTCAAAATCCTTCCACCTAGAGAGGGAATTTGAAATCCCACAACCAAGGGAATTTGAGGTGAAACATTCCCTTGGGTTTGACATTTCATTACTCACTCAAACTTAATTTTACTTGAAAATTATAATAGTTTATCAATTCCATTCCATTACATTCCATTCTTCTAACCAAACGCAGCCTAAGAGTATTCATAGTAGAATACTTAAAAATATACGAGTGTGTTTGGTATGTTATATGGAATGGTTTTGAGTGCTTGTAAGTAAAGTAGAGAGAAAATATTATTGTTAATTGGTATATTTAAAAAATCACTGTTCAATTTTATAATTTTTCTAATATCTTTTAAAGTGGTTGTGAGTGAAGAAAAGTAAAAAAAGTAATAATAAGGGTATAAAAAAATATTATTTAATTGAAAAAGAGATAGAAAATATAGTGATTTTTAATATGATTATATGTATAAAAATAAGAAATACATTATGAATGCTTTAATGTTATCTATGTTTGTTAAAAAAGTTTCAACACAAATCACATGCTCTTAATGGCACGTACATTTTATCGTTTATGTGTCGTTGTGTTAACTATTGACTTAATCAAACTTTTGGTTTGTTGAATTTTATAAAAATGTCAAATTAAACCAATATCCACATGAGTTAAACATGCAAACATTTATAAAAATTTATATACATATATAGTTTGGTGGTCGCGCGATATGACAGGAAACACAACACCTAGTTTGGTGATTTTAGGGTATGCAATTATATCAGTTTTAAGAACTAAAACCTAAATATTAGGTTCAGTTTGAACTAGCCTATTAATTATAACCATTAACGAATATAAATTTAAATTAAAGAGGCCAAAATAGCCCATTGGCGCAAGTAAAAAGAGTTGTTGAGGAACTTTGTCGAGCTTTTCTCTATTTATATGGTTTTCTTTTGGTAATGTTTTCCCGGCAAACGACATAGGATAAAAGGGGTGTGAGAGTTCTAGTGTTACAAGCTTGTATATTCTATTTTAAAAGTTTAGACGTTATAAAATATAATTAAATACTATTTCTGTCAACCTCAAATGATTTATATAATAGTATAGATGGATTAGTCACACTATACGTCTTTTATGTGTAATGTTATAAGATTTCATGTTAACAACTTAGCGGTAATTAAAAGGAATAAATTGTAAAATTTGTAAGAAACCTTTGATATAAACCCCAAGAAATGAGAAATCTCTCGGTACAAGCTCCAAATCTCGAATACAAATACAAACCAAAGAGATTCACCAAATCGATGAACTCAATACAATAGACAAGAAACGAACATCAACTGCAGAAATCAGAGAAGCAAGGCTGCACTGATGAAGTGCAGACTTGAAGAAGACGATAGGCAGAGGTTCGGTTGTGTGTGTGTCGAATGGATTAAGAAACCCTAAGATCCCAAGCGATGAATATATATACGCAGCAACATTCACTCAGCACCCTTGGACTTGAGATAATTCCAGCAGCATCCTCAACACTGTAATTTGACAACTTCAGCCCTTGGAATAACCTGCAATGACACTTGACACAAAACGAGTAACGAAACAAAAATAATGACATGTTACAGAAGAATTGAACTAATAAATTTAACACTTCCCCTCAATTCAAACTATAAACTTGTCAATCAAACCAAGTTTATGACATAGCAATTCGTGTTGAGCAACAGGCAACCCTTTTGTAAAAATATCTACAACTTGATGAACAGATTTTATTTGCTCTGTTTTAAAAATCCCAGCACTAATTTTTTCTCTAAGAAAGTGAAGATCCAATTCAAAATGCTTAGTTCTTTTATGAAAAACAGGATTAGCTGTAATAGATACTGCAGCATTATTGTCACAAAACATTAGGATAGGTAGCTTAAGAGTGATGTTTAATTCCTTAAACAAATTGATGGTCCACATGACTTCACAAACAATGGAGCACATTGCCCTGTATTCTGCTTCAGCAGAAGAGCGGGAAACAATGCTCTGTTTCTTGCTTTTCCAAGAAACAAGAGAGTTACTTAAGAACACACAATAACCAGAAACAGACCTCCGTGACTCTAAACATTTACCCCAATCAGAATCAACAAAAGAGACTAACTCGAAAGAATCGCTCTTAGAGAAAATAGACCTTTACCAGGAGACTGCTTTAGGTATCTAAGCAATCTAAAAGCAATATCAAGATGCGTTTTAGTTGGAGCATGCATAAACTGACTCAGGAACTAAACAACATAGGAAATATCGGGTATGGTTATGGACAAATAAATCAATTTTCCAATCAATTTTTGATACATGGATATGTTTGACAAAACGGATTCCTCAGACTTACATTTTGAAGAAATTAGAAACGTTTGTTCAATTGGGGTACCAATAGGTTTACACCCAAGATAACCAAACTCAGACAATAAGTCCAAACAGTATTTTTTTTATGAAAGATTAATACCCTTTTTTGAGTATACAACCTCAATGCCCAAAAAATATTTTAATTTACCTAAATATTTTATCATGAAACTCGAACTCAAATTTTTTTTACCTTTGATATTTCATGATTGTCATTTCCAGTTATCACGATACCGTCCACGTATACAAGCAAGGCAATAAACAAGGATCCATTTTGCTTAACAAACAAGGAATGATCACATAAAATTTGTTTAAAGCCATTTTCAAGTAAAACACTGAGTTTTTCATTCCATTTCCTAGATGCTTGTTTCAAACCATATAAAGACTTAACTAGTTTACACACTCTAGTATCAGATTTCGAGTAATACCTCTCGGGTAAAGTCATGTACACATCTTCAATTATATCACCATACAAAAAAACATTATTGATGTCTAACTGAAACAATGACCACCCATTTTGAACAACAAGACTGATTATGCATCTAACAGTTACCATTTTAACCACAGGAGAAAATGTTTCATCAAAATCAATACCCTCCTTTTGATTATACCCTTTAGCTACTAACCTGGCTTTATACCTATCTATTTCACCATTTGACTTATATTTGATTTTATACACCCATTTACATCCTATAGGTTTTCTACCCAGTGGAAGACCAACAACAACCCAAGTATTATTTCTATGCAAGGCTTCCATTTCAATATTCATAGCGTCTATCCAGTTCTTATCCTTGGATGCCTCGTAATAACTTTGGGGTTCAATGGTCTTATTTAGGTTAGTAGCAAAGCAAAAATTTTCAGGAGATAAGTGGGCATAATTAACAACTTTTTCTATGCCATATTTTACCTTCCCCTCGACTATATAATCAGAAAACCTTTTAGGTAAAGACCCTGTTCTAGTTGACCTTCTTCGTTCATGATTTTGGGTATTTTGCCCCTCAGAACGGTTAGTCTCATCATTAGGTTCTGATGAGGTGTCAGCCGTCACATGACCCTCATAAGTATCAGCACTTGGCTGCCGAAAGTTAATTTTAGCCTCGCCAAAAGTGCTGCTACTTGTGTTATCAGGTTGCTGATCCTCACTGGCGGAACCTTGAGACTTATCCCTCTCCTCATCATAGGGTACTTTACCATTAAAGACCTCATGTGACTCCTCATTAAAAAAATTCAAGTTATTCAACTCTGGTAAGGACTGACAAACAGAATCATTTAGAGTTTTTTCTTTAAAAGGAAATATATTTTTATAGAATTTTACATCCCTGGAGAAAAACATAACTTTTGTTCCAAGATTCCAAAGCTTGTAACCCTTTTTTAAATTTGAATACCCAATTAAAACACATTTGTCAACCCTACTAAAGAATTTATTTATGTTATTTAAAACTATACTAAAACATAGGCAGCCAAAGTTTCTTAAATGGTCTAGAGAGGGTTTAAAATCAAATATCATTTCATAGGGACTCTTTCCTAATAGTATAAACGAGGGGTCCTGTTTATTAAATAAGTGGCAGTTAGAATGCATTCGGACCAGAAACTAAGAGGAACACCCCCTTGAAACAACAAAGCACGAGCAACATTTAATAAATGTCTATGTTTCCTTTTGGCAATCCCATTTTGCTGTGGGGTATGTGTACAAGATGTTTGATGTAAGATTCCTATAGATTCAAAAAACCTTGGCAATTGACTATTCATGAATTCACTACCGTTATCACTTCTAAAAACTTTAATTGTTTTATTAAACTGATTTTTAATCAGATTACAGTAAGCTGTTATGCTTTGAAAAGTTTCATCTTTTGTTTTTTGAAGGTAGCACCAAACTGTTCGTGAGTAATCATCAATGACTGTAAGAAAATATTTATATCTTTCTTTACTAGTGATCTTGTACGGACCCCATAGATCAAGATGGACAAGTTCACTTATAAATTTTGACTTGTGGTTACTCAAAGAAAATGGGACTCTAGTTTGTTTTGCTTTGTGACATATGTCACAAGGCTGTAACTCCTTTATAGTGTCAATTTTGAAAATATCTTTTAAAACATTCAAAACATTATCAGAAGGATGTCCAAGCCTAGAGTGCCATAGTCTAGCATTTTGGACATTATTATAGCACACATTCATAGACTGGCCATGTTTTGTAAAGAAGTATAAACCGCCAGTTTGTTTACCAGTCACCAAGACTCTCTTTGACTTCAAATCCTGAATATGACAATTATCTTCATCAAAACAAACTTCTAACTTATTATCCCTAGCAAGTTTAGGAACAGACAACAAATTCACAATGTATTCAGGAACAACGAACACATCTGTTAAGATAACATTATTTGTCAAATTCAAATCACCAATCTTTATTACTTTAACTGATGTGCCATTAGGGTGACCAACTGTTATGTTTAGATTTGACACATCAACATAATTTGTAAGATTTTTATCAGTTTTGGTCATGTGTTGATTAGCCCCTGAATCTACAATCCATCCAATTTCAAAACTATCTTTTGAAATAGATGAATAAATTAAGATGCCAATATTAGAGAAAAAATCACACGAGTTATCTTTACCTCCAACCCCAGAAGTTTGGGAATCAGAAGTATGCTTTTCACTAAGGATATTCATCAGTTTTGAGACATGTTCAGGAGTGAAAGACAAAGAGGCAGTAGAAATAGGGCTAGACTTGTTAGCAAGATGTGTTGGATTATTTGAGTTGGGTCCTTTATTAGATTGATTTGTGTTTTTCTTTTTATAGTTAGGTGGGTAACCAACTAGCTCATAACATCTTTCTATTGTGTGACGAATCAGATTACAGTGGGTGTATTTGAGATTAGGGTTAGGTCCCTTTCCAACTTTTTTCTTATTATCAAAAGGCTGTTTTGGTTTAGTAAAAAATGCTACGTTCTGATTTTGTTTTGTTATAGAAGAACCACCATTTCTGTGAGATTCTTCTCTAGATATAATAGAAAAAGCATCTTTAACAGTTGGAAGGGGGTCCCTAATGAGCAGATTGGTTCTAGCGGGTTGATAAACATCATCAAGGCCCATGAAAAACTGCATTAACTTGATTAAGTGATTGAAATCATTAAATTCTTTAGCAGCTTTACATGTGCAGGACGGAAGTTGGAGCATAGAATCAAGTTGTTTCCACATTGTATTCAATTTATGATTATATTCTGATACAGAACTACCATTTTGTTTTAAAGCATTTATGTTCTGGTATAGATTGAACACAACAGACCCATCCACTTTATGGTATGTTTCTTTTAAATCTTTCCAAACGTCAGATGCAAATTTAGAGTATACTTGTCCTATATATAGTTCATCTGTTATAGAATTTAGGATCCAAGATAGTACCACCGAATTACACCTATCCTATTGTTTTGCTAGCACTTCCTTATCAGTAGGCCTCTTACATGTTTCATCGATAAATCCAATTTTATTCTTAACTTCTAGTGCCAGGTTTATCGAACTTGCCCGAATAGAATAATTTTATGTTCCTTTTAGTTTCGTTGTTATAATGGACAAGGTATTTGAATCATTAGCATGTAGATAAAGTGGGTTGCTAGGGTCCAGTTTACTTATTAATGTTTCATTAATGATTAAGGTTCCTGATGTGGATCCGTCACCCATTTCAGTTTTTTTAAACTAAACAACCAATAGAACAGATAAAAGAATGAGCACACAATCACACGCACAGAGAACGCACGAGGGTCAGAGCCAGGTTTTCACACCATTACAGTGGCAGATCAAGGATTAACCCAGGGTGTTAAATGCAATCACACAACAATGATAACCACACAAGTGAATGCACATAGAGAATCAAGATAGACACTAATCCACCATGAAATAATGCAAACAGGGGATGGCTCTCCCTATTGAATATAACCAGTACCGGTACTCGTAACCCGATCAATAATACACCTAGACACAACAATACGTGTAACAGAAAATATAAAGAGAGTAGAAGAGATATCCTCACAGCGGGGTGGCCCAAGTTAATGGTATTCCAATAAGCGGTGACCTGTAACCTTCTAGGGTTACAAGGTCACAGAAAATAAGCAGCAACAAGTAACGCGTAACCTTCTAGGGTCACTACATTACTGTAGATATTAGGGTTTTGTTACCTAGAACGAGATCTGGATATAACAGAAGATCCTTTCAGAAAGCACCTGCTGTCACAGCGATCGAATGAAGACAACAAATCCAGATCAAGCAGTAAGAATATGAATCTAAGATCTAGGGTTTCAGAGATGTTAAAAACCCAAATCTTAGAAAAACAGCAGAGATTCTTTCAGTCCAAAGTTCCAAGGGATACGAAACCCTAGATCGAAGAACCAAAGATATATCAGCGGAAGACTTATGGATACCAGAGCCAAAGCTCTGATACCATGTAAAATTTGTAAGAAACCTTTGATATAAACCCCAAGAAATGAGAAATCTCTCGGTACAAGCTCCAAATCTCGAATACAAATACAAACCAAAGAGATTCACCAAATCGGTGAACTCAAAACAATAGATAAGAAACGAACATCAACTGCAGAAATCAGAGAAGCAAGGCTACACTGATGAAGTGCAGACTTGAAGAAGACGATAGGTTGAGGTTCAGTTGTGTGTGTGTCGAATGGATTAAGAAACCCCAAGATCCCAAGCGACGAATATATATACGCAACAACATTCACTAAACACCCTTGGACTTGAGATAATTCCAGCAGCATCCTCAACATTGTAATTTGACAACTTCAGGCCGTGGAATAACCTGCAATGACACTTGACACAAAACGAGTAACGAAACAAAAATAATGACATGTTACAGAAGAATTGAACTAATAAATTTAACATAAATCATCTATTATTAACAAAATAATAACAAAAGAAATCATGGGACCAACTAAAAGTAAAAGACAAAAACCTTCTCATGTGATCACCGTGTTCGTCCATTCACTTTTTCCTCACTAAACAAAACACCTAATTTGATATATCGATCGTTAAAGCTCACAACTTATAGAGATTTTAGTACGGTGTTTAAAGTAACAGTAGAAAAGCATTGATTATGAAAGTTAATTAAAGAGTATGGGTCCTAATATTTAGACACCCACCCGGATAAATCGACATCCTTTTATACGTCGCGTATGGGTCCATACGCGGCGTAACGAGGAAAATTCATGGGGGTGTTAGAGAACTGTACGCCCCATATAGTCCTATACGACCCCCCTATACGACACATATAGGGCTATACGACACATATAGAAAATTTCGACACTGACTACGAGGAAAAATTTCAGGGGGCTGTCAGAGGGGTTATACGCCCCGTATAGGGCTATACGACCCCTCTATACGACGCGTATGAGATTATACGACCCGTATAGAAATTTTGGGATGTTGACTTATGTGGCGTCAAAATAACCAAACCCATGAGTATATTACATTTTTCATCTTAATTTATTTAACCATTTACCCTATTCATCCGTAATCTTTTAACATTGTTATTCTAAATTTACATATACGGTTTGCTACACTTTACGTTCTTTAGTCAAACGGATATTAAGTTTGTTAAAAGAGGTGCTAAATGACTATATTGCTCTTACTTAAAAATATATACATTAATAATCAAACCTTTTTCTTTAAAGCGAAATTCCTAATATCTACAATTTCCCGGTCAAAGGTATCATTCTATCTCCTCGATCAAAACTTTCATTCCATAAGATGTCCAAAAAGCAAAGACGGGTCGGCCTCTATTTTAGTCAAAGAATGGGCACACCTCTATTTGATTACAACTAATCAGGAGAAGACACGTGATAAAAAAAGACAAAATATTAAAATAAACAAAGTCGCCCGCTTATAAAATATATACATGCGGCTCTTTTGAAGCATGAGTGTCCGCCCATAGTCAATGTAAGTTACATTTTTAAGTTAGATAATTATATTATTATTTTTAATCATATTATGTTTTCTCTTGTAGCGTTTAAGATATCGCAATTTATAAAGTTTCGTATTCATGTATGTCTATCTGATTGACTAATGATATTTTTAATATTATAGCAGTACATTCATTCATATCGAGGGATGTTACTTTGATATGTTTTCTTTATGCAGGATGCCATAGGAAGATTACAATTTGGTGTGGATTATGCATCTAAAATATGGAGATTCAAAGACATTAAAAGGAGCTCAACTTGCAAAAGTCCTTGTAAAATTTGTCACCGACGCTCCATATGTCAACACCGACGTTTGATATGATGCTCAACACCAATCACCATTCATATGGCCGTTAAACAAAAAAGAAACAGTGTTTCAAGGCATACCAGGTGTTTGCTACGCCAAGGCCAATGTACAATACAGCAGTCGTAGGTCTTGAGCAGTTTTCATCGTTCTCTAATGAGGCTCAAAGACCTCTTTTGACTATGGGTGGCCTATTCAACACAATGGAGTTACGAAGATACGGATGAGACTTTTGGTGATATAGAGTGATTTTCATCTATGTCTTTGTTTATGTAATCAAGTGTTTAATAGTTAATCATCTTATATAAAAATTGTAAGATCAAGATGATTATCTTAAAGACTGATGCTAACCAAAGATCTCTCAGCATGCAATGAAGTACAAGGAAGGAAGTACTTCGGAAGATTTGACTATGTATAAAGAAATAACTAAGTGTCAAATGTTCTGAAGCCAACACAAAAATTTTCCGAAGCCTAACAAAGTCTTCCGAAGCTTAAAAACAAAGTATTCCAAATCTTGAATACTGAACTCTTCCGAATACTAAGAAGACTGACATACTTTTGACAAAAGCAGAAGACCTTTTCGCTGTCAGCTCTGAAGACGATGGTATAAGTTGGTGATTAACTTTTTACTTTTATCAACTGTACAATATGGTCTATGGTCTGTAATTTCCTACTTTAGTACTTTTATCCTTATTGTAATACAATAGAATGTGAGATATGGTATGTCATAGTCACATGTCAAAAGACAATCTGCATTTTGACTCTACATTAATCTTGTTGTCTAGACTAGTGTTCAGCTGGTCTTCAAAGTATGGCTAGCTATAGGTTGTAGTATAAAGTATCTGTATCAGTTTTAGAACGAAGCTTTGTAACACTTAAAAAACACTTGAGATTAATATACGTCATCCTTGAAAACTAATCTTTCTGTTCTTGAGTATTCTTACTTGTTGTTAATTATTTCATTGCCCAGTTCCCTATTTGATCTAGTAAGTGTGTTTATTTAATAATCTCCAACTGTGAAACTGTTGTTTTAAACCACAACTGGTCCTACAATTGGTATCAAAGCTTCTCATACTCTTGATTGCAAGATCTCACCATCTTGAATCACTCTTTAGTTTGACATTCACTTACTTCCTCAAGTGGCAGCTTGTGACAACCCTAAATCCAGGTTAGGTGAATTAAAAGTTTCAAGGACTATCCTGAGTAAATAATATATACTTATCTACTTATTAGTAATTGTTAAGGTAGCTTTATGTGATTAACCTTATATGATTGCCTCGTATTTTTGCATAATTATACGTGGGTATACATGCATGCATGCATGCATGAATATTTACGTATCCATATGAGTAATTCTTGCTTGAATATTTTGTGATTATCAACCCTTAAAGATTATATGATTAGTTGCTTGAATGTTAGATGTTTTATAAAATAAACTAAGATTTGAAATTTGATTAAACCCTACTAATCAAGCTAGCACCTAGAACTTAATCAATCTTAAACAACTAAAAAAATTAACTAAAACACAACCTTAACAATGAATCGGATTATTAACCTAGATTAGCAACTAAACCAAGTGACTAAACTTCACTTAATAAGTTAGTGGGTCATGAGCACCCTTGGTCGACACCTAACATCCCTAGGACACTAACCTCTCTTTAAACTATGACACCTATCCTCCTAAACTACCAACTAAGCACACCTTAAAACACCACCTCACCACCCTAGTATAGAGCTAATGATGGGGAGACTCCACTATATGGGGTTTTAGGCCGATGAGCCACCACCACAACCATCACTACCCGAGACCATCACCTCCTTCTCAACCTTCTCCCTCTCAGTTCATACCATCCCAAACTACCATAACCGTAAACCACCACAACCGTCACCCTCTACTCCTTGTTCATCTCTCAGTTATAACATCAACCATTCTCGTAAGCACCATCTCACATCCTGTAAGGATTCCTATAAGTCTGATGCAGCCAAAACATTCTAAGTCTTCTTGCATGCTGCACAGAATATGAAGTAGAAATGCTTCGGTAGTTTTATACTTCAGAAATATTCTAAGTGTAAAATCTTCCGAAGCCAAGACCAATATCTTCCGAAGCCAGAAATGAAGTCTTTCGAAGCTTCAAAGACAAAGTCTTCCGAAGCCAAGGAACCAAGACAGATTCTTCTGAAGACTTTTATCATACATGCTTTTATCTGATGTACTTTTTCTGTAAAGCTAAACCACTTTCCCGCTGCCCATTCTGGTTGGTCACCAACTTGCATGAGTTGGT